>SZWC01009638.1:45497-57520 GCA_023375785.1 Penium margaritaceum
GCCTCTTCAAGCAAAGGAAGAAGGCTGTGCGTGGCTTCATCCGCCGGAGAGTTTTCTGGCTGCAGGTCCGCCAGATGAGAGACCTCATGACGCCACTTGTGAAGGTACTGCGGGTGGCAGACTCTCCAGGAGGACAGGCAGGGGAGATGTACGAGGCTCTGCTTGACTGCACCTCTGAGCTGAAGGCGCTGTCCACAAGCCGGGGCAGGAAGCCGGCTAAGGTGGGCAATGCACCGGTGAAGTTTGCAATGCAGCGTCTTGTGAAGCGGTGGAAGAACGACATGAGCTGTCCCCTCTATGCTGCAGCCCGAAGAGTGCATCCCTTGCATTTTGGGAATGACCTTGGGGGGGATGTGGAGATGGTTCAGGCGTGGGCTGCAGTGGTTGAGGCACAGGTTCCTGAGAAGAAGCGGGACGAGTTGCAGAGCCAGCTTGAGGCCTTCCAGCTTGGCCGTGTGACACCGGAGGTCATTCCCCTGACCACAAAGCGGCTGAGTGACAAGGCTCGTGCCGCGGTTGCCAAGGTGGTGACAGGTATGCTCAAGCCCTTTGAGTGGGCATCGCTGCACCTTGTTCACCTCCCCGCCCTGCGTGAGCTGGCCATGCGGTTGCTGGCGCAGCCAGCCTCTTCCTCGGACTGTGAGCGTGTCTTCTCGACACACCAGCTGATCCACACCGCACGTCGTAACCGACTGAAAGTGAGCACCTTGGAGATGCTGGTCCGGTGCAATGTGCGCCTGCGCCGGCAGTACAAAGCAAGCAAGGGTCGGTGCAAGACACCAANCGAGGCTGCTACAGGTGAAGGAGAGGAAGAGGGAGCTGGAGATGAAGTTGCAGAAGATGAAGGAGCGGGTGAGGAAGGAGATGAAGGGGAGGGGAATGGAGAAGGAGATGGGGCACATGGGAATGAGGAAGAAGATGGCGGAGATGAGGAGGGGGCAGCAGATGGTGGGGTTGAGGAGGTGGCAGAAGAGGAAGGGGGAGAGGAGGAGGATGAAGGGGAATGGGCGAATGGACAGGGTTTGGAAGAAGCAGAAGCAGCAGGTGGAGGAGGAGCGGAGAATGGAGATGGGGAATGCGGAGAAGGAGAGGGGACGGGAGCATCAGGTAAGCATCCTGCCACAAAGGGTGGCTCTGCCCCAGGCTCCAGCTCCAAGGCGGCAAGCAATGCTGGCAGTAGCCTGAAAGGAAAAGGAGCAGGGCTGAGAGCTCGGAGTGCAGCAAGCAACACGGCGCGCAGTGCAGCAGGTGGCAAGGCTGGTGGAGCAGCCTCTAAGGCTTCTGCTGGAGCAGCCTCAAGGCTGCTGGTGGAGCAGCCTCTAAGGCTGCTGGTGGAGCAGCCTCTAAGGCTGCTGGTGGAGCAGCCTCTAAGGCTGCTGGTGGAGCAGCCTCTAAGGCTGCTGGTGGAGCAGCCTCTAAGGCTGCTGGTGGAGCAGCCTCTAAGGCTGCTGGTGGAGCAGCCTCTAAGGCTGCTGGTGGAGCAGCCTCTAAGGCTGCTGGTGGAGCAGCCTCTAAGGCTGCTGGTGGAGCAGCCTCTAAGGCTGCTGGTGGAGCAGCCTCTAAGGCTGCTGGTGGAGCAGCCTCTAAGGCTGCTGGTGGAGCAGCCTCTAAGGCTGCTGGTGGAGCAGCCTCTAAGGCTGCTGGTGGAGCAGCCTCTAAGGCTGCTGGTGGAGCAGCCTCTAAGGCTGCTGGTGGAGCAGCCTCTAAGGCTGCTGGTGGAGCAGCCTCTAAGGCTGCTGGTGGAGCAGCCTCTAAGGCTGCTGGTGGAGCAGCCTCTAAGGCTGCTGGTGGAGCAGCCTCTAAGGCTGCTGGTGGAGCAGCCTCTAAGGCTGCTGGTGGAGCAGCCTCTAAGGCTGCTGGTGGAGCAGCCTCTAAGGCTGCTGGTGGAGCAGCCTCTAAGGCTGCTGGTGGAGCAGCCTCTAAGGCTGCTGGTGGAGCAGCCTCTAAGGCTGCTGGTGGAGCAGCCTCTAAGGCTGCTGGTGGAGCAGCCTCTAAGGCTGCTGGTGGAGCAGCCTCTAAGGCTGCTGGTGGAGCAGCCTCTAAGGCTGCTGGTGGAGCAGCCTCTAAGGCTGCTGGTGGAGCAGCCTCTAAGGCTGCTGGTGGAGCAGCCTCTAAGGCTGCTCGTGGTGCAGTCTCTAAGGCTGCTATTGCAGGAACAGGCAGGGGGAAGCGGGCCACTGAAACACCTGCTGACAAGGCAGTGAACAATGGATCCAAGCGTCTCAGGGCAGGGCGTTAGTGGCACATATGAGGAGGGAGACTGGGGGTGGAGGGGGGGGAGGGGGGGTGGATGTTCTAAACCCCGTTGCTTATCCATGTTGCATGTCTCCATTGCGTGATTTAGACTCCTCATTTGCCTTCATTTCTTTCCCTACAGCTGTTAGGTTATGAATGGGGCTAGCCAGGGAATCTAAGCTTCCTTCCATGCGTTGCATGAGGCCCATGTGTCAGGGGCTTGAAGCAAGATGATTGTCATAGTAGAATGCAATTGTGACTGCCAGAATGTGTTGCCAAGTTGTGAATACCAAGCTGCCAACATGTGACATTAGGGACAAATGAAATGAACAAAGAGTCCAATGTATTCCTTTGTAACATGATGTACATGGTAATAAACAGAGTTGGTGAGTTGTGAGCACCATGAGATGCTCATACATTGACGGCTTACAAATTTTCAAGTTGCAAACCCCCTCTCCCTGCCCACCAACCCCCCCCTCTGAGGTTTCTCAGTACGGGATAACCGGGGTGGCCGATGTGCCGCTGTGAGGGGGGGGTCACATCGATGTGCCGCGGTGCACATCGATGTGCCGATGTTCGGGGTGGTTAGGTCAACATAGATAGGCACACAGATTTCTGCCGCAGCATCGGCCATTTCCTCTGCCTTAGCCGCAGCTGTGTCCGCAACATCAGCAGCAGCAGTCTCTATTCGCAGCTCTATAGCCGTAGCAGTCATCGCATCAGCATCTGCACCAGCAGCTCCTTCCAGCCTCGTCACGGTGGCAGTCTCCATCACAGTCGTTGTCATCACCTTTTGTATCGCCTGCACCACCGGAATGCTTGCCCTTCCGGTGCCCATCGTCTCCACTGTCTCTGTCCTGTGTGCCTCCGCGGCTACTGCTATCCCACCGCTTCTTGTCTTTCTGTGCAGCCCATCCGCCTAACTTGGCTTGCTGCATTCTGTACCTACTTGCATGCTTCTCTTGCCTACTATGAGTGGCTTGTCCTGTCTGACTTGGGGTGGGTTGTCCTGCAGCATTGTTCTCTTTTGCCTCAGGCAACCCCATATTTCCCATGCCCACTCAGGCTGGGGAAACTCTGCCAAAATCTGTCCAGCAGAGCCCCCACATCGTCACCATGTCCGGTGACAACGAGTCAGTCATTGCTGCTCTTCAGCGCCAGCTGGCCCTCGCTCGCGAGGCCCAACAGGAAGCTGAGGAACGACTTAAGCTTGCTGAGGACAACTGCACTGCTTTTGCTGATGAAGTGGCTGCTATTGTCCTTCACCGCCTCCCTGCTGCGTCGGCCGTTCCCCTTGCGGGGGCCACTCTTCCACCTTCCACCACCTGTGCCTCTAGCACCTCTGCTGCTCCGCCCACTAGCACTGCCGCTACTACCAAACCTCCTACGCGTTGCCAGCATGACTTCTTTTCTTAATCGCCTACACTTACCTCTGCCCTTGCTTTGTCCTCCTAGGAACAACGCTTCAGTGCGTGGGCTCAAGGAGAGCAGTTGTGAGAGTACTACTCCCCTGCTGTTGATTCCTTCATACCGGTTGCTGCTGAGTCCACCCGTGCAGTCTGAGGTCTCATCGCTACTGCCCCTGAGTCACTTATTGATGATGTCGGCACCTTCAATGCTGACCCTGCCGCCCAGCGACTTGTTGACCCCATTCGCCCATACGCCATGCTGCGTCGCCGTACAACTGTCACTGGCCAAGCCGCACAGAGCGCGCTTAAAGTCCAGTTCAACACGCTTCTTATGCATGCTGATGAAACCGCTGATGCCTATTGGACTCGTGGTCTCAAACTACTTCGTGAGCTTGACAAAGCGGCACCTGGCCAACTCTTCGCCGTTTTGACCATGGTCAACGGTCGTATTCCTGAGTTGTCAGATTTCCTTCGTGACATCAAACCGGATGAGCTGGAGCGCCTTGCCTCACTACCCGTTCCGCCCAAGTCAACCCCTGGGGTTGGTGCTCTCTAGGACTTCACGTCAGAGTGTCTTGCGGCTTGGTGGACTAGCCTCCAGAACAAGCGCCTCAACCGCTCTGCCGTCATTGGTATTATTGCACTAACCACTACTACTGCACCCTCCTCCTCCTCTACGACTTCATCTGCCTCCGCCGCTCCTTCCTCTTCCTCCCCTGCCTCTGTCCTCGCCTCTCAAGGTCGTGGAAAGGGCAAAGGGAAGGGCAAGGGCAAAAACAAGGACAAGGGTGCTTCAGCTTCCTCGTGGGCACCTGGTACTGTTGTTTGTTGAAACTGTGGCTCTGTTGAGCATTCTGCTCGTGCTTGCCCAGCTCCACCGGATGACCTTCATCTTCCCTGGGCCATGCTCGCTCACTGGGCCCGCACCGCCAACTCCTCCGCATCATCGTCCTCTACTGCCGGTGTTTCATCACGCTCCACCACCTCACTCCCGGCTCAGGCTCATGCCATCTCCGGTATGACCTCACCTCCGACTCTTGTCTCCTATCCCTGGGGCTTACCACCTCCCTACAGCATCGTTGTGTATGTTGGCCCCCCGTCGCCAGCCTATGCTGCTCCTTCATGGTTCCCCCCCTCCAACGGCGCGTCTACTCCACCTCCGCCGACGTTTGTGGATGGTGATTCTGGTGATCGAGAACGCCACCTTGAGTAGTCTCTCCTTCAGCTCCTTTGCCTTTGCGATCAGGGAGGTGAGAGTGTTGCACCGGTGGTCAGAGGTCTTGCGTGTCAGACTGATAGTGTCCTTTGTGGAGATGCTCCTGGTCACGTTCTGGGTGCCTTGTGTACGTTTGTCCCATGGATTAAGTCTTGGCAGACGGGGTTTCTCCCTCGTGGTCTCTCCCTCTGTACATTGTCCTCGTCCTCCGTTGGCACTGTTGCCACGTCCACTGTACACCCTTCCGCCCGTGTGTCTTGTGGCCTCTGGGTCCTTGACTCAGGGGCAACCCACCACATGACGTCCGTGCATTCCTCGTTCGTCTCGTTGGGCCCTGTCGGTTCGGTCTGTTTTGTCCGTACTGGGTCTGGTCAATTGCTGTCTGTTCAGGGTGTGGGCGTCGTGCGCTTTGTTGAACCCAACGGTGCCCTGTACCCGCCTGATGTTCTGTACATGCCTTCGCTGGAACTCAGCCTGCTGTCTGTGCCATCCCTGGATGNTGGTCTCTCCCTCTGTACATTGTCCTCGTCCTCCGTTGGCACTGTTGCCACGTCCACTGTACACCCTTCCGCCCGTGTGTCTTGTGGCCTCTGGGTCCTTGACTCAGGGGCAACCCACCACATGACGTCCGTGCATTCCTCGTTCGTCTCGTTGGGCCCTGTCGGTTCGGTCTGTTTTGTCCGTACTGGGTCTGGTCAATTGCTGTCTGTTCAGGGTGTGGGCGTCGTGCGATTTGTTGAACCCAGCGGTGCCCTGTACCTGCCTGATGTTCTGTACATGCCTTCGCTGGAACGCAGCCTGCTGTCTGTGCCATCCCTGGATGATCAAGGTATGGACTTCACTGTGATCCGTGGTGTTGCCAACGTCTGTCTCCGTTCCACCCAACGTGCGGTGCTCCGTGGTGTGAAGTGTGGCCAACTCTATCGTATTCCCTTGCACGCCCCCTCCGCTCTTGTTGTCGGCGTCGCTCTTGCTCACGTTGCCCCCTCTCTCACTCCTGACCTTTTACGTCTCTTGCATCGTCGCCTTGGTCATGTCCAAACTGATGCCATTCACAACTCAGTTGCATCTCCAACTCGCTCTTGGTCTCTCAACCTCTACCTTCCCTGCACCTTGCCCTGCCGATTGTCTTGACTGTGCACAAGGAAAGATGCATCACTCTCCATCCTCTCCTTCTGACTCACCCTCCCTACACCCCCTGGATCGTGTTCATGCAAATGTCATGGGGCCTTTGCCTCATGACCTCTTAGGCGACGTTGGTCGTTATGTCTTGTGCATTACCGATGATTTTTCTCGCTTCCGGTGGGTGTTTGCTCTTTGTTACAAGAGTGACGTCTGTTTTGTCATTGAGTCCTGGCTTGCTTTTGCCGAACGTGTCTGTCAGCGGTCGCTGCGTGTCTTCCGCAGCGACCGTGGTGGTGAATTTCTTGGTCCCATCGCTCGTCTCCTTGAGTCTCGTGGGGTGTGCCTCAAGACGCCGGCTCCTTACACACCCAAGCAAAACAGTGTCTCTGAGCGTTGGAACCCGACGCTTGCCGACGGCGTCCGAACGCTTCTGTCTGAGTCTGGTCTACCGCCGCTCTTTGCCTTCGAAGCCATGTGCTACATGACATGGGTCTGGAACCGTGTTCCGCACGGACCCCTTCCCCACACAATCACACCCTTTGAGCGCTGGCATGACAGTTGGGCTGATCTGCGCCTCGCTTGGGTCTGGGGCTGCATCGCGTCTTTCTGGCTCCCGGAAGATCTCCGTGATGGGAAACTGTCCCCTCGTGGTTGTCTCTGCCCTTTTCTCGGCGTCTCTGCCCAATCCAAAGCCTGGCATTTTTGGGACCGTGTCCGACAGCTTGTCGTCGAGTCTCGCGATGCTTTGTTCTTTGAGTCTGGACGCGTCGTCGTCGCTAGGAACATCAGTGACCCGATGACCCGCAGATACGTGCTCACATCAACTGGCTCCCCCACAACGGCTGGGTCAGGACTCTTTAACTTCACCTGGCCATCGGGTGACATGGGTGAAGATGCGCTAGGCACGAGAGGCACGTCCTCGGCGAAGCGAGTGGACAGGGTCTGCACATAGGCAGCCTGGTGGACGTGCAGGATGCCCTGGGAGCGATTATGCTCGAGCTCCATGCCCAAGAAGAATTGGGTAGATCCTGTTGGATATGGGGTGCCAAAAAAGTGACCAAAGTGGGTTGCTCGATAAAAATCATCAGATCACAAAACTTAATAGAGGATGTTTTTCAAGTTCTGTAGCACATTACGGACTCGATTCGGAGTCCGTTTATGGGAGATGTGGATTTTCAAGGTTTGGTGGCTATGGGTCCGGTTCAAGTGATGGCTCCTGCACTACCAGCACCAATGACGGCCACAATTATTGGCCAAGGAGGTTTGGAGCGGCCTTCAGGGTAGAAAGGCGGCAGGAGGACCTTCAGGGAGCTTCAAGGAAGGTCCCCACCAAGATTATTGGTTGTGCACATGGCAGGGATGGTAATTCTCTTGTGTGAGAGTGTGACTACCGCTCATCCCGTTAGGCTAGGAGTGTGCTAGGAGGTGAACTTTGACAGAGTGGTTCTTCCAGCTCCATGTGCCAAATGAGGCGTACTAAGGCTTGTTAGAATGCTGTGCTAATGCACTTTGTCACTCAAGAGTTAATTCAGACATTTGCATTCTCTACAAACCTACATTTGCTTCCGTAATTTCTGTCTGTGCAACCTGCAACTCCCTCTCACAAACAGTTGGTCCTACCTAGGCGGCTTTTGGTAAGCCTGATCACCTCCCTGAGGGCTGTCCTAGTTTCCATCAGTGGTATCAGAGCTGGAACAAGGCTTTGCCTCATCCTTGAGGCATTCCTTGCACCCTGTTGTGTGAGAGAGCCGCTTGTGGGCTGAACGTTACCATGGCAACATCCGGTTCTGTGGTGGCCGGCGTCAACATCGCCAAGTTTGAAGGCAAGAACTTCTTCAACTAGAGCAACAACATGAAGATGGTGCTGATGGAGAAGGGTCTCTGGAGCCAGGAGGATGAGAAGGAGAAGGAACCAGCAGAAAGCTCTCTCTCCCCTGTCGAGGCCCGTACCTACCGCGAGAAGCGTGACCGCGCCCTCGCCACCATCTACCTCCACCTCACCGAACGGCAGCAACACCTCATCCGTGGCATCCTCACCCCAAAGGAGGTTTGGAAAAGGCTTGACTCCACTTATGCTTCCAAGTCAATCCTCATGAATATGGAGCTGCATCGTCGCTTTCACACTGTGAAGATGGATGAGTTCGGATCCATGATTGACTACATCAACATGTTGAAGTCTCTCTCTGACCAGCTTGCTGCGATTGAGGACCCTGTCAAGGAGCGTGTGCTCATGCTAACCATCCTTTCTGGTCTTCCTAGTAGCTATACTCCTCTCATTGTTGTCTTGGACCAGCGTGGCGACAAGCTCTCCCTCAATGATGTGGAGGAGAGCCTGTTGTTTGAGGAGGAGCGGCGCAAGGGAGAAAAGGGTGAAAGCGGACTAGACGTCGCTCTCATCACCAACTCTGGTCACGGGGGTGGTGCTGCACCAACCAGGGGCAATGGCGGAGGAGGGAAGAAGAAGGGGAACTGCCACTACTGCAAGAAGCCGGGCCATTGGGCACGCGAATGCCGGAAGAAGAAGGCGGACCTTGCTGCTGGAGTGGGAGCGGGAAAACAGTCCGACGCTTCCGCAAACACCGCAGATTGGGAGAGTGGGTTCATAACAACCATCCGGGTCCTGCACGTTTCCGACAACACCGCCCTATTCTGGATCATCGACTTGGGAGCCACGCGGAACATGACGTGTCGCCAGGAGTGTTTCGTTGTCTACACCGTCATTGAGCCTCGTCGGGTGTACATGGGGGACAACCATGTGCAAATGGCGGTTGGGGAGGGTGAGATTGTGTTCTGTGCTTCCGTTGAGGGTAAACACGTGGAACGTTTTGTGAAGGGGGTGCTCCATGTTCCGGGGCTGGCAGCTAACCTCCTCTCTGTCTCATCTCTCATCTCCGAAGGCATGCAGGTTTGCTTTGAGAATGGTGGCTGCACCATCTCTACCCGTGCAGGCTGTAAGCTTGCAATAGCAAACAAGGAGGATGGTCTTTACCGCCTCTATGTGGCGTCGGAGAAGGAAGCCGACTCAGCGATGGCGGCGAGAGAGGGAAAACACGACATCGGCCTGTGGCACCGCCGGCTCGGTCACCTCGGCTTTGGCGCCATCATCTCCATGTAGCAGATGGTCCGCGGTCTGGAGCTCAAGGGGGTGAAGCTGCCAGGTGCATCGGCTTGTGAGAGCTGCATTAAAGGAAAGCAAGCCCGTGCTCCTTTCACGATGGAAGGGAACGGGGCGGCTGAGCTTCTCTCACTCGTTCACACTGATTTGTGCGGTCCCATGCCATCACAGTCCTTGTCCAGCAACTTGTACTTAGTCACGTTGATTGATGACAAGTCGAGGAAGACGTGGGTGTCCTTCTTGGCTGGTAAGGATGAGTACTTTGATGCTTTCAAAGTGTGGATTGCTGCTGCACAGAATGAGAGTGGTAGGCGGTTGAAGGTTCTTCACACCGATGGTGGAGGAGAGTACCTCTCCAACGACTTCCGCACTTACCTCAAGTGTCGCGGGATCAAGCACGAGGTCACCCCACCTGGAACACCACAGCTGAACGGCGTGGCTGAACGTGCGAACCGCACACTCATGGAGCGTGTTCACAGCATGCTCCAAGACACGGAGCTCCCACCAATCTTCTGGGCGGAAGCGGTCAACACTGCCGTGTACCTAAAAAACCGGAGTCCCACACGCGTCGTGCCGTGGATGACACTGGAGGAGGCGTGGATGGGACGCAAGCCAACAGTGATGCACTTGAAAGTCTTCGGGTGTGGCGCATTCGTGCACGTGCCTACCGGCAGCCGTAACAAGCTGGACGCAAAGTCAGTGAAGGCCACCTTCCTTGGCTACGACAACATGGGATACTGCCTCTACAACCTTGCTGCTCGCAAGATCATCCACAGCCATATTTCGTCTTTCAAGAGGACTTGAAGGGCTCGACTTGGAGCCCTATGTCTGCAGTTCCACTTGCTCCCGCACTTGTACCTGAAGTGGGAGAAGAACCGGCAGCAGAAGAGGGTACTGCGGAAGATGGCGGTGACAGCGGCATGAACAAAGAGGTGGAGGGAGCTGATAAGGAAAAGGAGTCAGCAGCCGAATCTGATGAGGAGGAGCGACAAAGCAACATACAACAGTCACGTAGCCGTAGATCCTTCTCTGCACCATTAAGGTTGATGCTCACCAACTTGTCTCCCACGCCCTTTGCATTGAAGACACTGCCGTTTGCACATCTGAACCGCCGATCGGTGGGGCCGATGGAGACAAATCCAGCCTAGTCGTTGCTGGAGTGATGATCGGTGCCGGAGTCCAGCCCAAAAGCTCTTGGCCTGAGCAGCGCCGCTCCTTTTGCTGGAGGCGTGCTCTGTGCCATCATGTTGGTGGCTTCCTTGCCACCCTTCTTGTTGCCTTTGTTCCCACCGCTTCCGCCGTCTTCCTTCTTTGGCGATCTGCACTCTCTTGCCCAGTGCCCACGTTTACCGCAGTTGCGGCAGTTACCCTGTCGCTTGGGAGCCTTGCCGCCATTGTTGCCTCTGCCACCACCGCTTCCGCTGCCGCCTTTCTGACCAGAGGTTGACCCTTTGCTCCCGCGGCCATCGTAGCGTGCGGCTTAGGCTGAGAAGTTAGCCTCAGTTCCGCTGCGGCGCATGGCCTCGTTTCGCACGTACTCGGACACTGCCGTGTACATCAGGTCGTCCTCCTTCCAGCCGCCTATGACGGTGATCATTGGGCTCCAGCTCTCCGGTAGCGCCATGAGGAGGATCATGGCTTGCATGTTCTTGTCAAGGTCCCAGTTCATCTGGCGAGCCTCGCCAAGGAGTCCTTCAAACTCCTGTAGGGAATCGGGGATTGATTCGCCCTCATTCACTCGCATGCAGATCAGCCGTTGTAGGATGAACATTCTGTTCACGAGGGAGGTGGATTGGTGCATGCGCTTGAGCTTGTCGTAAGTTTTGGAAGCCAACGTGTACCTAGCAATGATGGGAACATACTTCTTGGCTATCGCATTGCTGAAGAATGACATGACAATATCATTTTGATCCATCCATGCCTCATGCTCAGATGTGCCTTCTGCGGGAACCTGCTCCTCTCCCTTCAGTAGCTTGATGAAGCCGCGCACTTTCATCGCCAGCTCAAAATGCCATCTCCAAAGGGGGAAGTCAATCCCCTCAAAAATGGGGATTCCTCCCAGGGGTCCAAGACCTTGCGGCAGTGACGTAGCACTCACATTTGCTCCAGTGGTCTGCCCTGTGGTAGCCACTGTTGAGCTTGAGGACTGCCCTGCGGCAGCCCCCACTCTTCCCGATGGGTCAACCATTTTTGTTGCCTATGTCTGCTTCCCACGTCTCTGCTGCGTTGAGGCCGATGTAGGCTGATGTTAGCTGATGTCTGCTACCGGTTTTAGGATGCAGATCCGTTGCTTACCCCTCCACCCGATGTTCACATGCAAACAGAGAATACATCTACACCAACACACCCAGGGTCTTGCCACCAAGGGCAGAGCTTGTCCTGGTTGGGACACAAGGGTCGTGCCTCCAAGGGCAGAGCTTGTCCTTAGTCCCTGTGTGCTAAGTGCAGACCAAGCCGTTGGAGCTGATGAAGCTCATGGAGCTGATGGAGCTGATGTGTGCACTTGGAGAGAGCGTACCAGAGTTGAGCAAAGCGTGCCTTACAACTGGTCAGTGTGGGCCCATAACCCTTTGTCAACCGGCCTGAGGCAAACGGACTAGAAAACAGGGCCGACACAATAGCACCTGCCGTCCGCTCCTAGCATTTCAGCTAGGAGAAGATATCACCCTCAGGATCACGGTTCCACACTGAGCAGTTCCTAGGCAATCACTTGCTAGCAACTGTGTCCACTTAACACTTGGTCACTTTCGCGCGAGGTGCTAGTCAAAGACTAACTCCTGGGGCTTAGACCAACCAGTGTCTTCTTTATACTGTTCCTTAGTTGGACAACTCTGTGAGGAGCATCTAAGGCCAGATTGTGTAATTAGAATGAGGAATGAGCCTGGTACATATAGTCCTAGGCCTGGCTTCTAAGGTGTGTGGG
>SZWC01009638.1:83343-99929 GCA_023375785.1 Penium margaritaceum
GAGTCTCCCAAGCCAGTGGTCGCATCTGCCGACCACTCCCCTCCACCGCACAGTACAAGGCCACCTTAGCTTTCCTTGCCGCCAATACTGCCAAGTCGGGCCCCGTGGTGGAACCCCGTGGGGGTTCATAGTGGTGACATCCAGCACCCATGTGAGGCCAGACTCAAGATCAGTCAGCGTCAGATCCGGCCGAGGCTCACCCGGATCACCCGCCTGCAGCCCAGCCGCGCACCCACTCTCCACCGTGTGAATGAGACAATGCTCCCAGAAGACATCCGTAAGCTCGTCCCGGATGGCGTTGTAGACGCGCTGAATCGCGCCTCCACTCCGTCGGCGAGTAACCGCTGCCGGGTCAAGACAGTCCACCCCCACCAGCAACACATATGGGAGAGGGAGACTGAGTGAGAGCTGAGCATGTAGACGAAAGTCTGCTGGGGAAAGAAACATGCGGTCACGCGGGCCGGACGGAGTAGCCGGCAGCCAGAGGGCGCTGCCCCTCGTCACTGTCGCCCAACGTCGCTGGTGGGCACAACACACACGGCCGCTACGAGAGGTGCACGGACGCCCCTCCCCCCTCATCACAGCCGCAGCGTTGCCGGTGTAGCTCCCCGACCTCCGCAATCCACCCCTCCCGCCGGAGAGAGTACCACAGCCGACACATCCTCTGATACAGGACCATGGAAGAACTCTGCTGCATAGTCTCGACCGAGGGCAGGGCCTTAAAGACAGGCCGGGGCAGCCCCTCCTGCACCTGGTCCTAGTCCGGGGCAAGATGCTCCAACGCCGTTGCTGCTGGGAGGAAGGAAGGGAACTCACTAGAGAGGGCAGGAAGCAGACTGCCCGTCGCACAGACATATGCTAGAGGAGCACGGTCCCTCGCCCCACCTAATCCAGCTCATCCAAAGGCAAAGGGCAGGTGACACTGCAAGGGAGCCAGGCGCTGGAGCTCATAGTCCACAGACCCCACCTGAGTGGCCGGAGAAACCTACAAAAGGTGGAAGACCGCCTCCCGGATAGCCGTGTCAAAGCGGTGCAGGATCGACAGCAAACTGTCCTCAGGCGGAAGCGTGCACACAGAAGTCCACCCGGGGGATGATGCAAAGGCGAAGCAACAGCATGGCCGCCTGTACATCCTCCATCCAGCTCTGCTGGGAAAGGCCGCGCAGCTGCTCCTGGAGCCACCACTCAGCCCATGTACTCCGAAAGTCGATCGATCCCACCGGAAATCCCAGCAGAACAACCCCATCCCGATGGCAAGGCAACCCTGCAAATACCGGAGGGACAGCCTCCTCGGAGCGGCACAGTAGTAGGCACTTTCGCACTTCTTAATTCAGCTAGTTCCCAAAAATAATGTAAATATATATACATATATATATTATATATAACCAAAACACAAAACCATAAAGAATCTGATACCCAGACTTATCACTTCTTCTGGTTTATTCTTGATTTGTTTTTGATTCAAACAATTTTTTCATGTATGTATGCAATCACCATGCTTGATGGTAGGAGCTTTTGTGTCTGTCGACCTTCGACCTTTGACCTCTTGGCCCAGCCGGTCTCCATCAACCGGCGACTTGACCTTTGACCACCAACTATCGACCGACAAGGTTAACATAAGTAGAGTGCCGTTGACGAGAGGCCCAGCTCCAATATCCAGGAGCAGCAGCGCCGGAAGATCGCCCCCACCCAGCGGCGCGGCGCCCCATATAGACGCAGAAGAACCGATGGAGCTTGGACCAGCTGCTCCCAACCACCCTGCACCGACTGGGGTGACCCTCGACTTCCTACCCCGGGGTCTCTAGGAATGCGCTATTTGAGAGCTGTCCATGGGAAGCCACTCAAGAGGTCCCAGTGACAGTCCTAACGCACGATGAGGTCAATGAGGTCCACTGTCTCATGGCTAACTGCAATCTCTAGCATGATTGGAAGTAGCCCAAGATGTCCAAGATGTCAGTACAGTTTTGACACAGTGGGCCGCACAACGGGTACAGGTGATGTGGTGCAATGAAGGGTGGATTTCGCTGACTTATTTGTACTCCCATCACGACCAGGTCCACATGCTCTCTTCCTACCTCATTAATCAAGTGCGAGGAATTCTGGATTACAAATTTTAAGTCGCTTCGCAAAGCGACTTAAAAATCATATGAATGCTGCCATATGAGGTCCTCTGTTTCTGCTCATTTGGTGTCACTGCATTGAAGAAACTTATACCAAGACTGCACCGATGCTCAAGATCTGGAAAGCTTTCCCCCAGACATTGGGGAAAAACATTGGAGCACACCAGGTACATGCCAACCCACAGGTTGTTTCTTCAAAAGACTAGTCAAGAGCTTGTTGCACGCTTGGAAGATCAGCTGGATGCTGATCCTTGCTTGCATGGTATGCAGCATGCCTACCGTGTGAGGACTGATAGAGAAAGAAGCGTGTGACAAGGACCACGTTGGAGTGATGTGAGGGAGAGTCATTGGCATGCTGCATTTTAGGTGTATTGCAGCTTCACTTTGATGCATGCTGTGTCAAATGAGTGGAGACTAAACCGTAACATGTTGTCAGTCAAGTGCACAATGCACTGGTTGCCATAAACGCAACATATGTGTATTGTAGTGGGATGTCTGATGCAGTGGGATGTGATGATGTTTGATGCATCATCACTGTAATGGTATCTGGTTGTAGGAGACCTGGGGCTGTGCACAAGAACGTTTTGTGTCACCTGTCAGATGGTTAGTGTAGTCCATGCATGCTTGCTGTATACATGTTGTGGTCATCAGCTGTAAGCTGTCACTTGCATTTGAAGCAAGATCAGAACAGTGCAATGTGCACTGTCTTTTTTTCTTTCACTCATGGTACAAAACACTACTTGTGGCATTGTAATCTTTCCTATGAACAACATTTGAGCTGCAGAGCCTTGTACAACAATCAACTGAATGGCGGCATTCCAGATTCTATTGGTGCCCTCACAAATCTGGAGACACTGTGAGTGGTAGTGCTGGCAGGAGGACAAGAAGTTTTTTTTGTTTTTTTTTTGTTTTGTTTTTGTTTTTTTTTGTTTTGTATAAAGAGAGGAGGCGGCATTCCACCTCCTCCGCCTCCTCCGCCTCCTCCACCTCTTCCTCCCTCTTGGGTGTTCTTTGATGGCGCCGCCGACACTCGCGGTCCTCGGGCGGGCGGGGCGGGGGCCGTACTTTTTGACCCCAAAGGCGTCGTTGTGCGCTGCGCATGGCTGCACATCACGAGCCCGTCCACCAACAATGAGGCAGAGTATACGGCGGTGCGCTTGGGGATCGGCCTTGCGAAAGAGGCGGGTTTGCAAGGCGTCGTTTCACTCTCTCTCCTTTCTCCTTCCTCTCTACAACTCCAGCGAGTTGCTGGCAGCAGCGTAGGACAAGTCGGGGTCTAGTTCGGGAATCAGGGAAACCAAGAAGGGCGGTGCGCAGGGGCCCAAGTCGTTCAGCAGCACACAGGGCAGCACCATGAGCCACCGCAAGTTCGATCATCCCAGGCACGGTTCCCTCGGCTTCCTGCCGAGGAAGCGCTGCGCGCGTCACCGTGGGAAAGTGAAGTCGTTCCCCAAGGATGACCCGAAGAAGGCTCCCCACCTCACGGCGTTCCTCGGCTACAAGGCCGGCATGACCCATATCATGCGTGAAGTGGAGAAGCCTGGATCAAGACTGCACAAAAAGGAGACGGCGGAGGCGGTGACGATCATCGAGACGCCCCTCATGATCGTCGTGGGCCTAGTCGGCTATGTGAAGACGGCGTTTGGCCTGCGCTCGCTCAACACCGTGTGAGCGCAGCACCTCAGCGACAACCTGCGCCGCCGCTTCTACAAGAACTGGAGCGCGTCGAAGAAGAAGGCGTTCACCAAGTATGCCAAGAAGTTTGCCACGGAGAGCGGGAAGAAGGAGGTTGACGAGGGGCTGGAGAGGATGAAGAAGTATGCCGCGGTTGTCCGTGTGCCGGCTCACACTGAGGTTCACAAGCTCCAGGGTGTGAAGCAGAAGAAGGCGCACCTCATGGAGATCCAGATCAACGGTGGCACGGTGGAGGAGAAGGTGGACTAGGGCTACAAGCTCTTCGAGAAGGCCGTCTCCATCGACGCCGTCTTCTCAAAGGACGAAGATGATTGACCTCATCGCGCGGCCACGGAGTGGAGGGCGCGGTCACGCGCTGGGGCGTCACGCGGCTGCCCCGCAAGACCCATCGTGGTCTGCGCAAGGTGGCCTGTATCAGCGCGTGGCATCCGGCGCGCGTCGGCTACACCGTCGCGCGCTCGGGTCAGAACGGGTACCACCACCGCACAGAGATGAACAAGAAGGTGTACAAGATTGGGAAGAGGGGCGAGGAGTCGCACAAGGGCAGCACCGAGTTCGACCGCACCGTCAAGGGCATCACGCCCATGGGCGGGTTTGCGCGCTACAGTATTGTGCGGGAGGACTTCCTCATGATCAACGGCGGCGTCGCCGGTACGAAGAAGGGCGTCGTGACGCTGCGCCGCTCGCTGCAGCCGCAGACCTCCCGCATGGCCCTCGAGGAGATCAAGCTCAAGTTCGTCGACACGTCGTCCAAGTTTGGCCACGGTCGGTTCCAGGCGAGCGAGGAGAAGGCGCGCTTCTACGGCCGCCTCAAGGCCTAGATCGCGATGGTGGCATTCCAAGTTTTTGACATTCCAAGAGCCAAGAAAATTTATTGCAAAAATATCAAAATGTTATGCTTTGATGGGTGCATGCTCGCCAGCCGTTAAAATCTGTGTGGAAGGATTTCAATGGACTCGTGAAAAAAAAAAAACTCCATGTGGCATTGTCATCTTTTTTATGAACAACGTTTGAGCTGCAGAGACTTGTACAACAATCAACTGAATGGCAGCATTCCAGATTCTATCGGTGCCCTCACAAATCTGGAGAAACTGTGAGTGGTAGTGCTGGCAGGAGGACAAGATGAATGTTTCTTTTTTTTGTATAGAGAGAGGAGGCGGCATTCCGCCTCCTCCGCCTCCTCCACCTCTTCCTCCCTCTTGGGTGTTCTTTGATGGCGCCACCGACACTCGCGGTCCTCGGGCGGGCGGGGCGGGGGCCGTACTTTTTGACCCCCAAGGCGTTGTTGTGCGTTGCGCATGGCTGCACATCGCGAGCCCGACCACCAACAATGAGGCAGAGTATACGGCGGTGCGCTTGGGGATCGGCCTTGCGAAAGAGGCGGGTTTGCAACATGTGCTCTTCGTGGGGTATTCTCAACCGGTGGTCAACCAGCTCTGTGGCCGTTACAGCATCAAAGTGGACTGCCTCCGTTTGCGCCGTGACACGGCTTCGGAGGCCATGCGGGGCGTCCAGTGGACCTCGTTCCATTGGGTCCCTCGCGCTATGAACGTCATCGCTGACCGATTGTCCAAAATAGCGTTGACTCTGTCAGCGCCCCGGCAGGTTGTGGTGGAGGGGGTCCCTGAGGAGGTGCGCAGTTTGGGAGGGGCGGCCTTGCTGGATGCTGCCGACTTGGTGCCAGGGGGTTTGGATGGTCTCCTTGAGGTTCGGGGAGCAGTCCGGCCAGTCCATGACCTCCTCATCCGCACGGCGAGGGAATGTCTCGCGGATATGAGCAGGGAGCGGCTTGGTGGGGTTGTAGCCGGCCAAGTGGGTGTGAACCACTCTTCTCTCATCTCGGCACCTGAGGTTAAGTGACGAGTGTACGGGGAGTCGCGCCGTTGCGGCTATCTTTGAGCGTTGCTTGTCCTCGGTGGTGGGTCCATCCCTTGACGCTGATGCCCTATGCATACGTTGGTTTCTCCTCCTCCACCTCCAGGTCCTGCTGTGTCGAACGGTGACGTCTGAAGAGCGAGATCCGGGGATATGTTCGGGGCGTAGGGAGGGGTGCCGCCGTCCCCAGCATGGGATTATGTTGGAGCGCTGTCGGAGGTTTGTGCAGGGTGACTGGGCGGGTCTTGTGGAGGATGCGATGGAGTCCACCAGGGCCGCATTTCGCCCTGCCCATCGCGAGCAGCCTACAACTCGCCTATCGTCGGCAGAATGACTCAAAGCGGCCAAGGGGCAGTGGCGGCATGCAGTTCGCATGGTGCACCGGGGTGCTCCAAGCCGAGGGGTAGAGATGCTCGTGGCACGCCCTCCGGCGGCTGGTAGAGAGAGTACTCGTCGGGCTCTTTAGGAGCATAATCCTCTGTCGGCGTCCCCGTTGGCCCCTTGGATCGCCCCCTTTGTGCCTCCGGAGGGCCTTCTCCTTGACACGGTCACGGAGGATCTGGTTGTGGAGGCCTTGCAGTAGGCACCGCGAGGCTCTGGGGCCGGTCAAGGGGGTCTGACTTGCGATATGCTCCGTGACCTCGTCCTTCACACCCCGGGTGGGCTGGAGTCTTTGACGGCTTTGGTTCGTCTAATCCTTGTTGGGGCATTGCCGCGGGAGGCTGCCACGTTCTTGGGGCGCAGTCGCCTGGTTCCCTTGCTCAAGGGGGACATCAAGGAGGAGGGCGTTCGACCCATTACCGTGGGTGAGGCATTGTTTCGGCTTGTTGGTCGGGTCTTGCTGCTGCAGGGTAAGGAGAAGATCACAAAGGCATTGCAACCTCTGTAGTTCGGGGTGGGCGTGTCAGAAGGGGCGGCGCTGCTCGTGCGGGGGGTGCGAGCAATCTTGGATGCGCATCCCTCATTTTGGCTTCTCCGCCTCGACATTCGCAACGCCTTCAATGAGGTTGAGCGCAATTGCGTATTTGTGGCAGTGCTTTACAGGGGTCTCCGCTCTTGGGTGCCTTTCTTGCGACAGTTCTACACATCCCCTGGGCAGCTTCTTTTTTTTGGGGTGAGTGCGCCGGCCGTCTTGGAGAGCCAGCGTGGGATGCGGCAAAGTGATCCGTTGGGGCCTGTTCTCTTCGACTTGGCCCTTCTGCCGGCGTTGGAGGCAGGTGCAGCAGAGTTGCGTAGCCAACAGGGGGCTATGTTGGGGCACGTCGGGGCCTTCCACGATGACACCACCATCTGTTCCGAGCCGGAGGCCTTTGCAAGGTGCTTCTCCTCCATGCTCAGAGTGGCCAATGACCAGGGGCTTCAGGTTCAACCAAAGAAGTGTCTATTGTGGCGGCGGATGGGGGGGGCACTTCCAGGCGTGTTGGCAGGTATTCCACCGTCAGTGGAGTGGGTGGAGCTGTTGGGCTGCCTATTGGGTCTGCTCACTTTCGGAGAGGCTGGGGGGAGGAATGGTTGCGTGAGCAGACCCGTGAGCTCCGGCTACTCTCGCAGCTAGAGGATCCGCAGGTGGCGGTGACGATGCTCCGGCTGTGCATTGTACCTCGGGCAGACTTCGATGTGCGCGCTCTGCCCCCTGACGTCGACAGGCTGCTAGTGCTGCGGGAGTTCGATTCTGCTTTGTGGGGTGCTCTCCTGGGCATCTTGGGGGTGGTGGAGGCCTCGTTGGTTTCCCATGCTGGCACTTTGTAGGGGTTGGCCCGGCTCCAGGCATAGTTGCCGTTCGACGCTGGGGGCATGAGCCTTTTTGCTGTGGCTCCGAGGGCGCACCTCGCCTACGTGTGCTCTTTTGCGGCCTTACTCTAGTCTCTTTATGACCTCTTTGGCTCCCACCTGCCAGCGCCGGCCGTCTTGGAGAGCCAGCGCTCGATCAGTTCTTGCTGCCGTGCTGCTCGCAGAGGCCGCCGCATTCGCCACCACTCTGCTCCCAGCATCACTGCTCCTGGCCTCTCCACCGCTCCCTGCAAGCTGTCGCACACCTCCTCCGCCCTCCACATTGGCCTCCTCATCGAGCTATTCCTCATCGAGCTATTCCTCATCGAGCTATTCCTCATCGAGCTATTCCTCATCGAGCTATTCCTCATCGAGCTATTCCTCATCGAGCTATTCCACATCGAGCTATTTCTCATCGAGCTATTCCTCATCGAACTATTCCTCATCGAGCTATTCCTCATCGAGCTATTCCTGATCGAGCTATTCCACATCGAGCTATTCCTCATCAAGCTATTCCTCATCGAGCTATTCCTCATCGAGCTATTCCTCATCGAGCTATTCCTCATCGAGCTATTCCTCATCGAGCTATTCCACATCGATCGTCTCTACTTGGCTCCAGCCGACTTTTGGCTCCATGCCCAGCTTTGGTTGGGTTTTCCAGTGGATTATTTCTCCATCCATGGCGATCATGGGCTCCTCCCGGGGGATGTCACTCGTCGTGTGGGGTCTGGGCCGATTATTTCGCGTCCACCATGCCATCCGGGACGAGTTGGCGGAGATTTGCCAAGAGCACTCCCTCGGTGCGATGGTGGAGCCAGAGGGCTTGATGCCGGGTGGGGTTTACGGCCGGATGTCCTTGTGTTCGTTCGGCCCAGGGCACGGCGTGGGTGGTGGACGTCACCACGGCGGACGCCCTGTCGGACAAGGTGAAGGAGGAGGGGCAGGCTCTTTCGCGGCGGAGGCTAGGAAGGAGAAGCACTACAGGGCCGCCCTTGTGCAGCTGGCGGCTGCGCACGGTGGCTTGGGAGACCTTTGGCAGCCTTGGCCCTGATTTTTGGCGCTTTAACTGTCGTTTGGCGGCGTTGTGCCTCGAGAGGGGTCGGGGCAGGTGCAGCGAGGCAGACCAACCGGGGTGGTCGGCGCGGGCAGTGTCCTTATTCGCGCAGCAGCTCTCCGTTGCTAGGAGTCGGCAGCAGTGTCATGTGCTCCGCGACTTCGGCTTGTGGCGTGTCAGACTGGACCCGGTGCTGGGCAGTGTCACGCCTGTTGAGCTGCCGCGGCCGTGGCCCCCTTGGCCCTCTTACGCTGTCTGACCTCTGCTACACTGTGCCATTGGACGGCGAGGAGAGTCTCCATAGTCCTTGACGCTTGTTTCCTTGCTTTTGTTCTTCATCTTCTTGTGCTTTGGGTGACGGCCTTTGCATGCTTTCATACCCCGTTGATGTGCCGGTCGAGGGCGGCATTTGCATGTTCCTTCTCATTAACCAAGATTTTCCTCTAAAATAGAAGAAAGAAAAAGAAAGGCTAACCAAGCNAATTTACTGCACTGGGACCTCCTTTTGTGTAAATGACTTATCTTCTTTTGCCCTTGTGTTACACTTTTAATTGTGGAGTGACTTCACAAATCCTGCGAAAACCTTTTGCACAACTTTCAAAAACCCGCTTCCGTGTTTTCTTTTTATTCTGTCAACATGTTGGGTAATGTTGCACTTTGTGAGGGAAATAGGGAACAACAGTGCGAATATTGAAAAAAACATCTACAAGGTTGACTTCAAGATACTACAATATCTTCGGACTCAGGTACCACACACTTTCAAAGAAGCTCACTACCCTCTTCCACAGCTTTTTCCCAAAAACTTCACATAAACTACCCTCCATACAGCTAGTGAACAAGTACGCGTCCGAAGCATGCTTAACAACGGCAGACTGTTGTTTAGGCGTAGCCATGAATGCAACAGCCAAGTGAGCCCCAAGTTCCACATCATGCCCATGTCCACGTCCCATGGTTACCATTGCAAGACGTTTGTCAACCGTGGCCAGGATGGCCACCTCCTTGGACCCCATTAATGCGTAGGTAGAGTCTTCATGGTGACGTGTGGTTTTGGCAGGTGCATGGAGTTCTTGTGATGCCTTGGTGTGTGCTCACCTGGAGTCAGACTCGAGCAGAGGACACACCAAGGGGAGGTGTTGTCGTGTTATGGTAATGCACCGCATTGCCTTATGCACTGAGTAAGGCGGTAGAGGTGCATTATGCAAGAGCTTGATGCAACGTTTTGTCATGTCCAATCAGGTCGATCCGCACCTGGGTTTGATAGCCAGACTGTGCAGGGCAATCTGACAGCTACCAAGCAGAAGAAGTTAGGTTGTTTCAAGTTCACAATGCGAAGTATCTGGATGGAGAAAAAAGCATATGGCTGGACTTGGCCGATAGGAGAAAGCAGATAAACCCACTTACTTTGAGAGGGCAATATTTGTTGAAAGCGTGCCCTCCGCATGCCAAAGTGCGGCGCCGGGAGGCGCTGACGAGCCGCCATTTAGAGGAAAATCCTCTCAGTTGCATCAGACAGCTTGATGATTGCTCAAATCCTAAAATTCGATGATTGCCCCTGAGATTTGACGAGTCATTGCATCCGGTGGAAGTTGTTTCACCAGAATCAGACAAGTATCGAAGGCGATATGGACTTCCAAAGTTGGGGTGTGTTCGGCGGCTCTAGAGCCGGCCGCGACTCGATTGCCGGTAGATAATCGACCGGACTGAGTAACAGAAGTACCATCTTCATAATTTGCTCTGGAAGGTCTACTGAGGCGTCTAGTGGATAATCCACAGGATCCTATAATGTAGTTTGTGACAGAGTGACATCCAAAATCTTGGCTCGACGTCCGTCACTAAGTAGTACGTTTTGATACTCGGGGTCTATGTCAAAATTCAGGTCCACGGACAGGTTTCAGACTTGATCACACCCTATCACCAAACTCGACCCAAAAAGGGGGAAGGTGCGTCGAAGCAATGCAGGGGACCCATACACCACGTGCAATGGGATGTGTGGCGCGGGAATGGCGTTTCGCACATGAAGGCGCCAAGGTGTGTGGCAGCGTCAGGCTTCTGTGGTGGGTGAGGCCTGCTCTTCGACAAGCGTAACTTGGGCTACGCTTAGCCGAATAGCATGCAATTTGGTGCGTTAGAGAGCTCATGACCAGCCGTATAAATGTTCTAATCATGTCCATGTACAAAAAATAATGCAAAAACACGTTTTTCCCTTCGCAAAATTGATTGTCTCTAATTACCGGCTCATATAGCGTGAGGCGACCAGAAAGCTCACGCTCAGTCTCAGATTTGCCCAAAACGAAAGACGTGAACACATGAGACGATGACTCACAACGTCAGGACCGCCCCGTGCAGATTCCTTGACAAAGGGTTATGGGCCCACGGGTCTGATCGTCCTCCAATGTTCACGTCTTCTATAGCGCACGAGATTGTCATCTTGGACGTCGCCGTGAAGTTATGAGAACACGTCACAATAGAAGCTGCACGTATGGCATAGAAGGAGAAGCAGCCCATCCAAAAGTATGCGGGCGGCCCGGGCTTTGGGCTCAGGAGATGGCAGTTCGAGCTGCAGCTTGCGCATAGAGGGCTGTTGGGAGTCATGCACGTAACCGAAGTCCTGAATGTGGCGAATGCTATGGACGTGGTGAATCAGGCCTTCGAAAAGGAGAACACGGAGGCGCTCATGCTCCTGGTGTCCAGGACAGCCGAGTCGCAGTGGGGCTACTTCCTAGGCTATAAGCTAACATTCAAAACTTGGCAAAAACTCTGTGCCATCCACCAATCCAAGTTGCTCGCGAACAAAAGGTTTGCGATGAAGCGGCTCCTCACGGTGGTAAATCGAGGAGAGAGATGATGTCATCTCCGTCATGCACTTGATCGAGTCACTTGCCTCGCAATGCAATGATGTGGGGTGAAAGTGCGACACGCAGCTGCAGGCGATGACCCTTCTAATGGCCGTACCTGACAGTTGGGGTCTACTCATCACCGTCCTCGGAAGATGGTCAGAGGGCAAGCTCACATATGGCGCGGTCCCAAAGCAGTGCAGCACTACAGCACACACACCATGCTTGCGGACCGCTTGACCAAAACGCAACCCGTCGACCGGCACACAATGAGCGTGGCTGGGCTTGGGATGACCAACCATGATGGGCTGAAGGGTGAAATGGAAAACGAGTGAGAGCAAGCTCGAGCAGTGGGCATGGAAGGTGCAAGGGGGAGAATGTTGAAAGTTGCCCCTCCGTATGCCCAAGCGCGGTGCCGGGAGGCGCCGACAAGTTGATTGTTAGAGGAAAATCCTCTCAGTTGGATCAGGCAGCTTCATCGTTGCTCGGATCCTAAATTGGATGATTGTCCCTTAAAGTTGACGAGTCGCTGAATCCGGTGGAAGTTTCATTAGAATCGGACAAGTATCGAGGGAGATATAGGCTTCCAAAGTTTGGGTGTGTGCGGTGGCTCTGGAGCCGGCCGCGACTAAGTTTTTGGTGCAAAATCGACCGGACCGAGTGACAAAAGTACCACCTAGAGAATTTGCTTCGGAAGGTCTGCCGAGGCGTCCGGTGTAAAATCCACTGGATCGTGTAGTATAGTTTGTTTCTTAGTGACTCCGGCAAAATCCTGACTCAACGTCCAAAACTCAGTTGTACATTTTGTTACTTGGGGACTTGGTCAAAATTCTGCCTGCAGTACCCAATAGCACAAAACATTGTAGCGATTGAAAACCCCCTATTTCTCCAATAGGGCGGGGCTGACAGACTAACCTTCCTATTTGCGGTTCCACACGCTTGGGTGAAAATGCTCCTGCGTGCAAGACAAATGAAGTGCCTTGTTGGCAGATGAGGCGGAAGGTGAGACCGCCGAATCCTGGCGCATGCGTCATCCGTGATCCACAGTTTGCTGCCTCTAGAAAAGTACATTTCTCTCAAACCCCCAGCTTGATCAGAAACGACAAGTCTCAAACCTGACACTAAACACCAGGATTATGGATTCCAAGTACATGGTACTATCCCGCCCAGTTTGTGACTGAAAATATTTTTTAAAGTAGTTCTGTTTATTTTTACCTTCAATCCTGTCATCACATAAATAGGGCCAGAGGACCCGCGCCATCCTGAGTACCAAGGGTGGAAGAATAATAGCCGCTTCCTACAAGNTTGGCATTCTACGGCCACGGCCATATTCTCTGTGAAGTCTCGACGCGAATTCCAACCTCCAGTTAGTATCGTAGCGCAGATCCCGTTTGCCATTCCTTAGACGCAACATAACAAACAGTTCCATCACGACGGCCATGGGTAGCCTGAATGAGGTTGCATATGGGCCTGCGTGCCTGCCAAAGGGAGAGAGAGAGAGGAAAAAAAAGAAGAGTGAAAACGAGATAGTCATAGATAGGTCAGCAGAGGAACCGCTCTAACCAGCTGAGAAGCAGCAAGGACAGCACCTGCATTGCTTTTGACAGCCTGTGCATTGTCTAGCCCTTGCGCTAGTGCTTGTAGCCGTTGCCCTTCTCCCCACTTTCAATGACTGTCGTGACCATGTTGTGGTCACCAGCTGCAAGTAGTAACTTGCATTTGAAGCGAGACCTGAACCATGTAATGTCAGGGTGGTGCAATATCGATATCAACATTGACAATATCGTCAATATCGGAATTGAAATCTTGATATTGATATGGATATCGATTCAATATCAATACCGATATGGATATTGACTTCAATACATACATATATATATATATAGATGTATTTTGGCACAACCTTCTTTTTCTTACAAGAAAGAAACATGCAACTTCAAAATTTTCAATACTGATATTGATATTGACCTCCCTGTCAACATCGAACATCAATATCGTTTTTTGTACGTGAGAACATGGATATCAATATCGATATCGATTGCAATATCGAAGTATTGACCAGAATATCAATGTTTTCATATGGATATGGATATCGATACTGACTGAACAAGAGTCGATATCAGTATTGACAAAACCAATATTGATATGGATATTTTAACATTGATGTTGATATTGAAATCAATATCAATATCGAACCACCCTATGTAATGTGTAGTGTGTTTCCTTCACTCATGGTACAAAACACTGCTCGTGACATTCTCTTGTTTCTCATGGACACCACTGGAGCTGCAGATTCTTACGACAGAATCTATTGACTGGCAGCATTCCAGATTCCATCAGTGTCCTAACAAAGCTGCAGCACCTGTGAGTGGCACCGTTGCACTGGTCAGATTGGGGCAAAAAGCCTAGTCTTTGCGCTAGAGCTTGTAGCCATTGCCCTTCCCCCCACTTTCAATGACTGTCATGACCATGTTGTGGTCACCAGCTGCAAGTAGTAACTTGCATTTGAAGCGAGACCTGAACCATGTAATGTGTACTGTGTTTCCTTCACTCATGGTACAAAACACTGCTTGTGACACTCATGACCCCCCCTCCCCCCAAACTCTCCAAGGCCGCGGGCAAATCTAAGACCAGGTCCCGGAGGATGTCCGCTGGAGGTGACTTCCTCAATGCCTTGACCACCATCACATCTGTGACTGCTGCTGCTCCTCTTAGCTGTGAGCGGAATGAAAGTACTCAATCCAGGATGGAAAGTGAGGCCGGGGGTGAATGTATCTCAGTGCCGCCAGGGTGCGTGCAGTTCCAACCGCTGCTGGACATTCCTCAAACTGCTGCATCGCTCTTGCCAGAGCACCCATATGCACCAACCCCGCCGGGCTTTGACGGGCCTTCTCTGCGGCCACCCCTGGTGCAGCTGTTGCCTGACGGGTGGTCAGGCAAGCAGCCACCCAGGTGCGCGAGGCCGGACGAGTCCTTTCTTGAGCCTCCTCCAACAGGCCTACCGAGACGCCCACCTCAAATGAGACGCACCGTTCCTCCACAGCTCGTTCAATGGAGTGGAGGTCCCTGCAGGCCACACATGGTGTCCCCCTCCTTCCCCTCCTTAGTGGCATGACGTGTTGGCGTTGCGCGAAACATGGATCACGTAGCTGCTCTTGGGAGGAGGAGACGCGGCAGAGCAAGAGTTGAATATGGAGGAGGAGCATCTAGCAGGTGTAGAGTGCTATGTTAACCTCGACCTTTGACCTGGTGCACCCGGTCGAAGGTCGCCTGGTCGTGACCAAGGAGCGCCCGCACCAGTTAGCCAAGAAAGGGTTCGGCATGGTGGGGGGGGGAGACTTCACCAAACCGCATGGCACTGACGGCATTTCTCTGACGCCGTGAGGACGACGGCACCAGAGAGAAGCCCCAATGGCCTCTCTCTGACAGCGTCACTTGCTGCCTGTCTCCACATGTTGGTCACGTTTCCCCCTCCTGTCACTTCGTGCGAACGGACGGGATGGGGGCGCTTTACGATGATTTGCTGAGGAGTAGGCTAGGCTGCGCGTCAGCAGACATCCGCCGTGACGGATGTCCGCTGACACGCAGTGACCTGCGCGTCATTTGAGGCGCGTTGACCTGACAACTGACACGCGGTGACCTGCGTGTCAGTTAACGCGCAGGTCATCTGAAGCGAGGGGCTGAACCCAACCAATCATTGATTTTTTTTTCTAGGCTGGTCCTAGACTGGGGGGGGGGGGGGGGGGGGGGGGGGGGGTATTGAAAATATGTACGCAACAATGCCACGTCGTTGTATGCGACGGCGTCGCGCAGGGGGGACTTCTTCCGCCCACTGGCGTGGGAGACCCTTGGCGGCCTGGGAGACGAGTACTGGACCTTCCTCTGCCGGCTTGCGCAGCTTTGTCTCGCTCGGGGACCCCGCCAATGCTCCTCCGAGGTCTTCGAGCACTGGGCCCAGTGGGCGGTGGCAGTCCTGGCCCAGCGTTCTTCCCTCGCTGGTGTTCACATCCAGTATGCCGCCATCCGCCAGTGCACTGTTTCCCACCCCATACCCGCCGGAGGTCGCACCGGTTGCTCTGCGCGAGCGTGTGCGCCAAGCTATGGTGTTGTCTGACTTATGTGGGGTTGAACCCGCCCTCACTGACACCTAGCTTGCATGCCCACTGTATTATGCTGTGGTGGCGACTCTTATACCACGCGGTTGTGCCGGTCCGTGACGGCATTGCATGTTCCCTTTCTTCAAACAGCTCATTCCCAAAAGTAATATATACATATGTCTATACATATGTATTTAACCAAAACACCATACCATAAAGAATCTGATACCCAGACTTATCACTTATTCTGGTTTATTCTGTTATTGTTTTTGATTCAAACAATTTTTCACGTATGTATGCAATCACCATGCTTGAAGGTAGGATTTTTTGTGTCTGTCGACCTTTGACCTTCGACCTCTTGGCCCAGCTGGTCTCCATCGACCGGCGACCTCGACCTTCGACCATCAACCATCGACCGACAAGGTTAACATAGATGGAGTACCGTTGACGAGAGGCCCAGCTCCAAAACCCAGGCGCAGCAGTGCCGGAAGATCGCCCCCACTCAGCGGCACGGCGCCCCACATATGCGCAGAAGAACCGATGGAGCTAGGACCAGCTGTCCAGCTGGTTGCAGGACAGCCCCTCCAAGGCTCTCCAATGTGAAGCTGCCCAAGGCCTCCCAGTCCATGGTAACGTATTGTGTCAGCCATCCTGGCTTGGCGACTCGTCTCGAAGGTGTGGAAGCCCTGCGGCACCCTGTAATACAAGTTCCTGGCAGACCAGAAGTGCCAATCCCACGGAGGTCACAGCCTCATCAGGAACTCCTGTACACTCCCACCGGCCTGGGCCCCGCAGCCTGATGCCCATCCGCAGCAACACATCAGCCATCCCGTTGTACTCTCGCCCCACCCATTAACAGTGGATGGAACTGATACCAAGTGCAACAAGGTGGGCGTCAACACGTCGCCAGTGGAGGCATTCTGCATTGACCCTGGTAGTGCCACCCATTTGTGCGACGACAAGACGCGAGTCCCCCATGACCATGAGGCCCTGCACCTGTTGCGCTTGGGCTCCAGGCCAAGGGACAGAGCCGCGTCGTTGTTTGTAGCCTTCCCCTGCAACCACTTCCAGGCCAAGCGGAGCGGCACCCCCAGCGGGTAAAAGGGAACTGCCATACTCCCCCCCCCCCCCCCCCCCCCCT
>SZWC01009639.1:7501-42114 GCA_023375785.1 Penium margaritaceum
CATTGCTAATCAGTTACTTCCAGTTTTCAACTACTTTCTGGCGCTAACACTGGCGCGCACACTTCTGAGTAACAAACCCAGAGCTTCCAGACTTAGTCTCTAGAGCAGCAGACTGAGGGGGCAGCAGACTTAAGCAACGAGCGTGGAAGCCCGCACGCTGCATCAACAACGCATGCTGCCCCATCCTGCTGCCTAGGATTCCAGCTTGGTATCAGAGCCAGAGCGTAGCAGCAGCAGCAGAAGACTGGCGTACAGGTGCCAGACAACGCCGTCGGACCCCCATACGTGCCAGTGCAGGGGAAATGCTGCCGGATTTTCTTCGGGAGCATTGACTTGCCTGGTGGCGGCGTCAGATTTTTCCCCACGGCCACTCGGCCAGGGGAAATGCTGCCAAATTTTTCTCGACAGCACTGACCCCCACACGTGACGCGAGGAGGTGAGCGGCAGGCCGCTTCGAACACCTGTGGACGACGACGCACGCGGCAACGTCACCCAGGTGCAGTTACTTGCACCAGCACGTAGCAGCAGCAGCTTGCAGCAGCGACAGCCGCAGGCCACGACAGCAAGCAATGGTAGCAGCAGCCAGCACCAGTTGCGTGCAACAGCAGCAGCAGGCAGAAACAGTAGCTTGCAGCAGCCTGCAATAGCAACAGCCCGTAGCAGCAGCAGCCTGCAGCAGCAGCTCGTAGCAGCAGCAGCCCGTAGCAGCAGCATACCGCAGTAGCAGCAAGCAGCAGCAGCGGCAAGCAGCAGCTGCAGCAGCGTGCAACAGCAGCAGCCAGCCGCAGGAGCTGCTGCAGCGAGCAGCTGCCAGCCGCGTCTGCTGCTGCTGCTCGCTGCCCGCAATGAGCGAGCAGCGGGCACCAGCCTGCTGCAGCCAGCGAGGAGCAGCTCGCTGCCCACTACCAGCGAGCAGCAGCTCGCTGCCCGTTGCCAACGAGCAGCAGCTCACTGCCCCCTGCCAGCGAGCAGCAACCAGCTGGTCGCAACTGAAAGCGGGCAGCTGCTCGCTGTGACAGACGAGGAAGAAGAAAAAAAAGGAGCACAAAAAAACCCCCCATCCCACCTGCTTTGCCGCCGCTCATGCAGCAGTTGCCTTCGCTGCTGCAGCAGCCCTAGCAGCTGTAGCAGGGAGCAGCAGCAGCAACTGTTGCTCCAACTACAGCCGAAGCAGCAGCAGCAGCAGCAGCAGCAACAATAGCAGCAGTAGCAGCAACAAGAGCAGCAGTAGCAGCATCAACAGCAGCAGCAGCAGCAGCACCAACTGTAGCAGCAGCAAACTACAGCAGCAGTAGTAGCAGCAGCAGTAGCAGCAGCAGCAACCGTAGCTACAGCAGCGGCCCCAATAACCGCCACTGCTGACGCCAGCATCCCGCTGCTGATGTCACTACTGACGTCAATGCTGACGTCATCAACTAAAAAAAAACACAAACAAAGGGGCAAGGGAAGGGGGAAGCAATCCTGAGGGTGGGCAGAACGTCCACCACCCTCAACAAGGCGCTACTGCTGACGTCAGCGACCCCAAAGAGAAAAAAAAACAAACAAACAAAACAAAGGGCATCATTGCATGGCAGGTAGCCCCACTGGGGAGGGGTCCTCCTCTGTTCGGGGGACCCCCACCCCCCCTTTCCTGCAACGGCTGTAGCAGTAGCAGTAGCAGCAAGAGCAGCAGCAGCAGTAGCAAGAGCAGCAGCAGCAACAGTACCAGTAGCAGCAGCAAGAGCAACAGGATCAGCAGGAGAAGCAGGAGCAATAGCAGTAGCAGCAGCACGAGCAACAGCAACAGCGGAAGCAGCAGCAGCAGACGGAGGAGCAGCGGTGCCAACAACTCTCTGACGTCGTTGGCGATAACCCTGAGCCCCTCGCTACTCTTCAGCAACAGCTCGTCGCCCTGACGCAGCAGCTTGCGGCACTACAACCATTAGTTTCCCAGTCTGCCCCGAATGCGCCTCCGTCCTTTCCCCCTCCAGGGCGTGCCAGCCCAGCTGTGTCTCCTGCTACGCAATACCTGGCACAGCAGCAGACTTTGCGCCAACAGCAAATAGTGGCCTCCGTCCTTGGCCCCAGTCTGGGTGCCGGCTGCAGGCAAAAGGACTTTGAGACGCCGCCGCCGCCGCTTCAGGCCGGCGAGCAGTTCCGGAGCTGGGAGCTCAGCTTCCGCATCTGGGCGCAGGGTGAGGGCTTGTGGGCATACTACACCCTGCCGTATGACGCCACCCTGGCAGACCAGCTGTATGACGCTGGTCGTGCCGTCCGGGCTCTTGTCCCTGTCGCCCCTCCGGCTTCCCGCCTCGCCCTCGAGCCCTTCTTAGGTGACTTCACTGCTGGCGCCACCCCAGACCCTGTAGCCGCGTGGCACGTTGTCACTCTTCCCCATCGCCTCTCCAGCGACGCTGAGACTTGCCGTATGCTGTGGGAGTTCAAATCCGTGCACATGGGGGAGACCGAGACGGTCACCTCCTACTGGCAGCGGGCGGAGGACATCCTTCGTTGCCTCGGGAAATCTGCCCCACCCTCTCTGGCCGCACTCCTCACCATCAAGCGCGGTGCCACCGAAGCGTACTCGGATGTCTTCGTCCACTACCCTCACGATATTCTCTCCACCATGGCAGCCCAGGGCACCCTCCTGCCCTGGGCATACGAGATCTTCCTCTGCATTGAGGAAGCTCGTCTGCAGTCCCGACTCTAGCGCATGGAGGCCGTCGCCTCCCCTTCCGTCGCCTCCGTGGCCGTCGCCTCCCCCGCCGCAGCTACCTCATCATCATTGGGGAAGAAGAAGCGTCGGACCAAGAAAGGCAAAGGTCAACAGCAGCAGCAGCAACAGTCGTCGACCGGGTCCAGCGCTGGCAGCTCGGTCTGCCACAACTGTGGCCAGCCTGGGCACGGGTGGTACACGTGCCCTCTACCGACGGATGAGGCGTGCGTCATCGCCACCATGTGTCGCCAGCGCGAGCACCGTCTCGCCTCTGCCCCCGTGACTGTCGCCGGCTCTGACACCTCCGCCTCCTACAGCAGCTCCACCACTCCAGTTGCTTCGCCGGTCGCACCGACACCACCGCCGCAGTCGTTGGCGCCGGCGCAGTCCTGCTTCTACCCGGGTTCCGACGCCATCACCCTGCAGTCTGTCTACACTCCCGGGCCATCCTCTCGCGAGCGCCAGCTGGAGCAGTTCATCGTGCTCTAGCTCGGCCTCCCTCGCCCTCCTCCCCAGGGAAGTGCGAGTTGCATCACTTCTTGCTCCCTTGTCCAGCCGTGCATGACTGAGACTGAGCTACGATCATGCCCTGTTTCTTCGTCTGTCTCGTCGTCTCTCATGGTCTCCGCTACCCCCTCCCTGGACGACGTTGCTTGGCTTGACGACTGGAAGTCTCGGTTCGCACCTCCTTCCACCGAGTCCGCGCCCCTTGCTTGCTGCCATGTGACCGTTAGTGATCTTGCGACCCCGGTCCAGGATCCCGTTGAGACCTGGATCATCGACTCGGGGGCCACGCATCACATGACAACCTATCGTGAGGCCTTTAGTATGCTCGGTCCTGTAGGCGATGTTTCCGGTGTCCGGACAGGCTCTGGCCAGGTGTTGCCTGTCCGTGGTGTTGGCGTCGTTCGTTTCCGTGGTGCCTCCGGTGTCGTCTTTCTGACCGATGTCCTCTTCGTCCCTGGTCTTGAGCTCAGCCTCCTGTCCGTCACTGCCCTTGACCGCATGAGCATGGATGTTGTACACGCGCGTGGTGTTAGCACTGTGTAGTTGCATCCGTCTCGTCTTGTCGTGCTACACGCCACCACCCGTGGCAAACTGTGGCATGTACCTCGTCTGTCTTCCTCTCCTTCCGTCTCCTCCTCGTCAGCCACCAAAGGCCATGTGTTTGTCACCAGCACGCTTTCTACTGAGCACACTCGCCTCCTGCACCGCCGCCTTTGCCACGTCCACTCTGCCGCCATAGACAGCATGCTTTGCACCCAGCCGGCCAAGGGCCTTGACCCGGAGACTTTTTCTCTCTCGTGCCCAACTGAGTGCATTGACTGCGCTCAGGGGAAGATGCACCGTTCCACGTATCCCTTGTCTTCCTCCCGTGCATCTGCCCTCCTCGACCTTGTCCATTTGGACGTCATGGGTCCTCTCCCTACCGAGTGAGTTGGTGAGCACGGTCGCTACGTCCTCACCCTCACTGACGACTATTCTCGCTACCGCTGGGTCTTCTGCCTTTAGCAAAAGAGCGATGTCGCCCCGCCATCCAGGACTGGCTTGTCCTTGCGGAGCGCGAGTGTGGCCGCTCTCTCCGCCGCTTTCGCTCCGATCGCGGCGGTGAGTACCTGGGTGAAGCCACGACCTTTCTCGCCTCCCGCGGAATTCGCCATGAGACGTTCGCGCCTTACACACCCGCCCACAACGGTGTCTCCAAACCGTGGAACCGCACTATGGCCGACGCCGTCCGCACCATGCAGATTGAGTCTCTTCAATGGCGTCTGTTTTGAAGCCATGGCTCACATGACCTGGGTCTGGAACCGGATTCCCCACGGTCCCCTTCCCCGCCAGTCCACACCATACCAGCATTGGTGCGGTCAGCGAGCTAACCTTCGCCCAGCTCGCGTCTGGGGCTACATGGCCATTGTGTGGCTGCCCGTCCCGCAGCACGGTGGCAAGCTGGCCCCTCGTGGACGCCCCTGTACCTTCCTCGGTGTCTCTCGTCAGTCCAAGGCCTCGCGCTTCTGGGATTCCTCCCGGCACTGCATCGTTGAGTCCCGGGATGCCCTTTTCTTCGAGGACCTGTTTTCTCGCGACCTCATTTGCTCTGGCTCATCCGTGTCTATCCCGTCGCGTGGGGGAGTGGTGAGTCCGTCCTCCGTCCTTCCGCTTCCGGATGACACATCCCTTTGTCCCTCCGAGCCAGCAGCCCCAGTCACGTCCGCTGGTCCTCCCGGGCCGGCACCCCCAGTCGCGTCCGCTGGTCCCTTTGGGCCGGCACCTCCAGTCGCGTCCGCTGGTCCCTCCGGGCCGGCACCCCGAGTCGCGTCCGCTAGTCCCTCCGGGCTGGCACCTCCAGTGGCGTCCGCTGGCCCCTCTGGGCCGACACCTCCAGTCGCGTCCGCTAGTCCCTCCTGGCCGACACCTCCAGTAGCGTCCGCTGGCCCCTCCGGGCCGGCACCCCCAGTTGCGTCCGCTAGTCCCTGCGCACCGGCACCTCCAGTCGCATCCGTTGGTCCCTCCGGGCCGGCACCCTTAGTCGCGACTGCTGGTCTCTCCGGGCCAGCAACCTCACTCGTTCCCGCTGGTCCCTCCGGGCTGGCACCCCCACTCGCGTCCGTTGGTCCGTCCTCCGTCCTTCCGCTTCCGGATGACACGCCCCTCAGTCCCTCCGAGCCAGTAGCCCCAGTCACGTCCACTGGTCCCCCCGCGCCGGCACCCCCAGTCGCGTCCGCTGGTCCCTCCGGGCCGGCACCTTCAGTCGCGTCCGCTAGTCCCTCCGGACCGGCACCCCCAGTCGCGTCCGCTAGTCCCTCCGAGCCGGCACCTCTAGTCGCGTCCGCTGGCCCCTCCGGGCCGGCACCCCCAGTCGCGTCCGCTAGTCCCTCCAGGCCGACACCTCCAGTCTTGTCCGCTCGTCCCTCCGGGCCGACACCCCCAGTCACGACCACTGGTCTCTCTGGGCCAGCAGCCTCAGTCGCGCTTGCTGGTCCCTCCGGGCTTGCAACCCTAGTCGCATCCGCTGGTCCCTCCAGGCCGGCACCCCTAGCCGCGTCCGCTGGTCCCTCCGGGCGAGCAGCCCCAGGTGCGCCTGCTGGTCCCTCCGGGCCGGCAACCTCAGTCGCACCCGCTGGTCCCTCTGGGCCTGCAGACCCAGTCGCGTCCGCTAGTCCCTCCGGGCCAGCAAACCTGTCTGCCTCCATCAGCCCGACAGACTCAGCACCGTCACCTGCCCTGCCACGCTACACGCGGGGCCCAGGCGGCAGCCTCCGACCCAGACCGTCGGTGAGCGCGCAGACCGTCGCTCTGCGCTCCGTGGCGCCTCGACCCCCCTGTGGCTCCACGTGTCTCCTCCGCTCCCACGGTCATGAGTGGGGATCCTCGCATCAAGTCCCTCGGCCTGACCACCTCGGCCATCATTGCAGACCTCCACCTGGGCTCCGCACCGGGCTACGCCATGCTCCATAATGAGCATCGGTGCGCTGTCGTGGCTGCACTCGCGCGCATCCCACCTGGGGCACGAGGTGTACACGCCCTCTCAGTCCGCTCCACAGCACGCCCGGAGGACCCGGACACCCTACGCGAGGCACGAGCCTCTCCTGAGGCTGCACACTGGGATGTTGACTGCGCCCATGAGCTTGCAGCTATCCGACAACACCACGTGTATGACCTCGTTGACCTTCCCCCAGGACGGAAGGCCATGGGCGCCAAGTGGGTCTTTCGGCGCAAGTGGAAGCCCGACGGGTCCTTGGACAAGTACAAGGCCCGCCTTACAGCCAAAGGGTTTGCCCAGATTCTTAGGGTTGATTACTACCAGATCTTTGCCCCAGTTGGCCGGTTCTCCACTAGCCGGGCACTCCTTAGTCTGGTCGCCCAGCATGGGTGGGAGCTGCACCAGATGGATGTGAGCAACGATTTTCTCCATGGTTCACTGGAGGGTGAGGAGCTCTACATGGTGCAGCCCCCAGGCTTCGACGATGGCACTGGGAGAGTCTGGCGACTGCGCAAGGCCCTGTATGGCCTGAAGCAGTCACCTCGGTGCTGGAACCAAGAGATCAACAGCACGCTCCTTCGTGGTGGGCTCCAGCGCAGCATCGCTTACCCCGCACTGTTTGTCAATCCGCGAGGCCAGACTTTTGGCGCTGTTCTCGTGTACGTCGACGATCTGCTCATTGCGTCGCCAGACACGGTTGTCATCCAGTGTGTCAAGGATCTGCTGCACCCTGCCTACCAGATGAAAGACCCTGGGTCTACCTGGCATGGAACTCGAGCATGATGGCTCCCAGGGCGTCCTGCACATCCACCAGGCCACCTATGTGTAGACATCCATTGCGGGCAATTGTTTAGCCTCTTAAGAGATACCAATATGAATACTTTTGCTCGGTTACTATGTAATCCTATTGAAATGGGTCAAACCTCTAGCTCCTACACTAAAGTCGTCGTCAGAGTTTGCAGAATGGCGTTCTCAATGCACGTCAGGGGCTTACCCCCTTCGCATGACTGAGGGGCTTTCGTCATCGACGACCCAGAGCAAGGAGACTTGAATATTTCGAGTCTCCGGAGGCCATGTTTTTGTTTTTAACCTTATCCCTGGTTTTGTGACCCAAACCGGGGGTTCTTACCTCGAACTCGTGTGTTCGCACGAGTTATTGCGTTATTTCGATTTACGTTTTGACGTTCTGGCACGAAATCGTCGCGTGCGAGGCACGCTGGCAATTTCGCGCCAGTTCTCTTGCCTCTCGTCCCTCGTCCCCCTCCTTCATCCTCGCTCGCTCGCTAGCGAGGAGGGCGAGCAAGGGCAAGGGCACAAGGCCACGAGGCCTCGCCCTTGAGGCCCTTGTGGGCCCTAAGCCGCCGATCGAGCTGAGGCCGCGATCGGCGGCTGGCGGCTAGCTTGCCGGTGGCTGGCGGGTCGCTTGGCCGGCCGCCGGCCGTCCAGCCAGCATTTTGCTAGCTGTCGGCCAGCCCTCGCCAACGCAAGGGTTGGTGCGCAACCACCCCTCGCTTCAGCGAAGAGGGAGGGCCGAACCGGCCCTCCCGCTACATTCCTCCCCACTTATAATGAATCGTCTCGGTTCATGGTCAACAAGTAGGATTGTCAGTTAGTGAGTGATGAACACTGTGAAAGAAAGTTAATAGCTTCAATCACCAGCTAAACATGAACACGTTCATGGTACTTGGACCTAAGCTGCAGCTTGTAGGTCAGCACGGCTAGCGGCCTCCCCCCTTTAGGCTGGAGCGTCCGCGCGACAACCATGTCGGGCGTCCCCAACCTCCTATGGTCGCTGTCCATGAATGTTGCTCCGTGGAAATGTTGTTCACTTTTTCCGCGTTTAGGTGGTACCTCCTACCACGCGTGGATCTGTGCGAGTTGCAAGCTTGCTCCGGTACTCATTGACCACCCTTGTGGGCAACCAAGATTCAGGCTCCCCTGCATTATGTTCATGTCCACAACCAGCCCAATGAACGAGGTACTCGCTAAAAAAGCGCGACCAAAGAGTACGCTCTCGGTGCTGGAATAGGCGAAGGACCTCGTATTGGCCGTCGGTAGCAAGGACTGCTGGCGGTGGCTAAATGGTTCTGTCTGCCGTGTATGGAGCCAGCAGGCTCACATGAAACACGTCATGTATCTTCATACTCGACGGAAGTAGCAATCGGTATGCCACTGGCCCGATGCGTGCCATAATGGGAAACGACCCGATCCACTTCGGTAGAAGTTTTCTTGCCCCAGGCGACTTGAGCTGAAGGTTTTAGTGCTAAGCAGCACTTTGTCAATGATGTCAAACGAGACCTCCCGGCAACCTTTGTCGGCATATGCTTTTTTTCGCTGCCGAGCTGCTTGAAGGTGACCCTTCGCCTCCTGTAACAAGGGTTCGATGCGCTCGGCAAAGGCTTGAGCGGAAGGAACCTGCCCTTCTGTACTCCCACTCTTTACCAATGAAGAGGGTACCACTGGATGTCGACCACTGTTCAGCACGAACGGTGTGAACCGTGTGGACTCGTTCACCGAGTTGTTCACCGCAATCTCTATCGGTGCTACGAATTCGTCCCACTCATGCATGGCAGGGTCCACGTACATGCGGAGCATGTGCTCCACAGTGCAATTCATGCGCTTTGTTTGTATGTCAGTTTGAGGGTGAAATGCTATCGACATTGACGACTCAGTGCCAAAGTACTCGTGCATCTTTTGCCAGAACGTACTAGAAAATTTTCAATCTCGATCGGAGACAATGCGCAACGGCAAGCCGTGGTACTTTACGACACCCTCAAAGAAGTGACGAGCGGTCTCCTGTGTGTTCACGTTAGTTGAAGGAATGAAGTGTGTCATCTTCGTCAATAGATCCATAACCACTAGTATTGCATCGTGGCCACGGGCCGTATCCGGAAGAGCAGTAATGAAGTCCATGCTGACGCACTCCTATGGGATCCCAGGAATGGGAAGCTGTTGGAGGAGTCCAGCAGGCTTCTTGTTACTTGCCTTATTCCGAAGACATAGGTCGCACGTCATGCAATACACACGGCCATCGATACTCTATCTTGGCCACGGATAGCGGTCCGAGAGTGCTTGTCCGGTCTTTCGGGGTCCCACATGACCTGCGACCGGCAGGTCGTGGAACTGGGAGATAATCTTTGCTCGATTGTCTCCCGACTTTGGCACAACAACTTGTTCTCCATGCCAGAAGATTCCTACGGCCTCTACCAAGCTGTACTTGTCCAGATTTTGAGAGTCTTGAAACCAAGAATCCACCGTGTATCCCTTCCGGATCTTGTTTACAAAAGTTGTAATGGATAATCTCTTGTGGTGCCGTAGAGGTGCAGGAGGATCAAGTGATTGTACTATTGCTGTTGCAATGCCCACAAAACACCCACCGACTTTGGTGGTTGATTTAACTTCCATAGGCTGTCGGCTTAGTGGATTGGCCACATTGCTCCGTTCTGGCCGATATTCCCACGTGAACGAGAATCGGTTTAGGTATTCGCTCCAATGCGCATGTCGTCTTGACAGGTTCGGTTGCGTTTGGAAAAACACCAATGGATTATGGTCGGTCACGACCGTCACACCTCCTTCAGCACCCTTGAGGTAGCAACGCAAAATCTTAAAAGTGTGTATTACCGCAAGGAGCTCTTGATCCCCAGTCGTGTACCGTGTTTCCGCGTGGATGAGCTTCGGGCTCTCATACGCAACTGGATGACCACTCTGCATGAGGACGGCTCCGAGTCCTACAACCGACGCATCACATTGCACCTCCCACGGTGATGGATCCGGAAGAGCTAGGACGGACGCCGTGGATAGAAGCTCTTTGACTTTGAGAAAAGCGTTCTCGTCAACAGATGCCCATTCCCAACGCACGTCTTTTTGCCTGAGCCTGGTTAGTGGTGCTACCAGGGTTGAATATCCTTGCATAAACCGTCGAAAGTAGTTTGCAAGGCCGAGGAAAGACCGAATCTGCCAAAGATTTCGGGGCACGGCTAGTCCATAACGGCTTGGACCTTTCGTGGGTCGACACGGACGCCGTCCTTGCGGACGATGTGTCTAAGGTATTCAAGCTCATCTTGTGCAAACTTGCACTTGCTCACTTTCGCATAGAACTTCTGTTCCCGAAGGATTGCAAGAACTTCGTGCGGATGTTCTATGTGCTCTTCCATTGATTTGGAGAAAACCAGGATGTCGTCGAGGTAAACCAAGACAAACTTTCTGAGTTGCTTGGCGAACGTTCGGTTCATTTCTCTTTGGAAGGTTGCCGGGTCATGTGTAAGCCCGAAGCATAACACTCGGAACTGATAACATCCCATGTGCGTTCGAAACGCGGTTTTGGGCACATCATCTTCCGTAATGCGGATTTGATGGTATCCTTGAGACAAATCCAAGGGCGAAGATACTTTTGCGCCTTGGAGTTGTCAAAAAGGTCCTCAATCCGTGGTAAGGGGAATCGATTTTTCATCGTCAGCTTGTTGAGCACCCGGTAATCCACGCACATGCATAAACCAACGTCCTTTTTTTTCACAAAAAGGATAGGCGCACCGTACGGCGAGCTTCTGGGCTCAATCCACCCTTTTGCAAGGTACTATTTGATTTGGCGTTCAAGCTCTCGCCGTTCTGCTGGACTAAGGCGATACATGGGTCTGAACGGAAGAGTTGCCTCCGGTTGCAACGAAATCGTGTGGCCCATGTGTATTTCTGGTGGAAGCCCAGTCGATGGGTCTTGGAATGCATCCAAGAAATCCGCCAATAGAGATTTGATCTCTCCTGTTATGTCTTCCTTCACGTCGTCCTCCATTTTTTGCAGCTGCATCAAGAAGTATCAACAACCTTGTCGAATACGTCTCTTCACCTACATCGCAGACACGCTGGCATGGACTTTGTGTCGGGTCTGCGATAATTCGTTTCTCGGAATCAATGCATTACGGCGCTGTTCTTTTTGGAGGATCAAACACTTTGATTCAAAGCACATTAGAGCCTTGTTCTCACAGAGCCAGGGATTGCCTAGCACCATGTCAAACGGGTCAAGAAGGTCGAGTACCTTCAACATGACACTCTGTGTGTACCCTTGAATACAAACGTTTGCTTTACAAGTACCGGTCATGGGCACCGTACGGTTGTCATAAAAAACAACTGCTCCATTCAATGGCTTGTACTTCAGGCCAACCTGTTGGGTAAAACCAAGGCCAACAAAAGAGTCGTCTCCTCCAGTGTCAGGAAGTATGTTCACGGGAGCACCAGCAAGGTGTCCTTTGAACTGCATCATCATGTTGTCTCTACTCTTCCGAGGGAAGAGGCTCGACGACGGCAAGCCGAGTTTGTGATAAACACGAAATCTGTATGACGGGCATCGCAACTCCCATCATTCACCCACTCGAGTCCACATCTTGTGGGCACGTGTGAATTCGGCTAGCACCTTTCAATCTTTTAACTTTACTCGGTCGAAATTGTCGACTAACGGTACCGCGAACGTGATTGAACTCATTGCTTTGAAGGCACTTGCTTCAATCACTATGTCACACAAATCTTGCACAGTGGTTGGTGTCGTCACCACTAAGCATGTACGATCATGCATCTCGTCCGGAGATGCAAGGTTTAGTGGGCAATGTCGGCCAGCAAGTGTAGAATGCGGTTCAAAAAGAGGAGATAAAACAACAGAGAAATTTGAACTCGTCAAAAACTCAAACTGTTTAACATCCTCATCTGAAAACATGAACTCACACTCATGATCCAGTTTTTCCCCTGAGTGTTCCCCACTAGCGTCACTCAGGGATGGGGAAAACCCGCCCCACGGCCTTGTCCGTTACCACGGCCGGGCCCGTTGCCGCGACCGCGACCCCGTCCACGGCCCTATCCGCGGCATCCTGTCGCACCATCCCCACGAGGAGCTGCTGCAGTAGCTAACGCCGCGGCCTCTTGTCAACCACAAGCAGCCTCATGGCACTAAGCCCTAAAATGGCCCGGCTGCATGCAGTTGTGGCAGGGCCCTTTGCGGAAGGTTGTGTTGTGACGCTCAGGCGCCGCTTGCAGCTCGTCATTCTCGCGGCTACGCTTGTTGTTGGGGCCCTTGTGTCCACCAGCCTTCTTGGCTGGAGGGTTTGCGGGCTGCTTGCCCTTCAACCCACCTCGCTGTCCAATTGACCCACTAGCCCCTGCAGCGTCCATGTGCATGTCACGACCTTGCTGTGCACGCGCGTTCGGCCGTGCATCAGAGTAGTGCTTCGGGTTCGCCAAATACACTTCGCTCATGTAGTCGCGGAACGCCCTCCAGCTTGTCCAAGCTTGGCCAGAGGCTGTTGTGGTGGTCATGTCCTTTAGCTTCTCGCTGGTGAGACCATCACGCAAGTACTGCAGCAGCATGCACTTTGGGTACTTGAAGGTCTGAGTCCCATTGCCCCCGGTGAGGCTTTTGGCTTCCTCCATGAGTGCGGTGAACTCGCTCAAGTAGGACTCGAGCGCGCTGCCCAGCTGCCTAAAATCCTTGATCTTGTGGAAGGCGTGCTACGCCTCCTCACGTTGGGTGCACTTCATGCACATGATCGCGCAGAAGGCCTCCCACGGCATGGGCTGCCACTCGAGGTGCGGCTGCTGCGCACTCCGCTCCTTGACCACATACTTGATGAGTTTGTCTTCAAGCCGCGTCGTGGCAAGGTCGCTCCTCTGGCTGAGTGGAGCCTTGGGGACACGTAGAATGTGCTCCATGTGATTCAGCTAGTCGGTCAGCTTCACGCACTTTCGGAAGATCTCCACACTGTGGAGGAATGACGTGTTCATGACCGGCCCCGAAGTCGTGGAGGTAGGAAAATGTTTCAAAGTGTTTTGAACCTCACTGGCTTAGCTAAAGTTTTTGTAGTTCATGAGAATCTTCTCAATGAACTTTATTATGAATTTTATTTTGCAAAAGTTAATGGGCGGTTTTGCAACTGTTTGCGAGCCCTTTCAGACGGGTTCATAGCGTCATCTCCGGCAAGCCTGAGCATGAGCTGGGACGAAAATACAAATCTGTGTTGGTTGTGGGCCTCTCTCTTTGCGCTCCTAAGGCGGAGGATCCGACATCGGAAGCCACCAAGGGCGCCTCGGCAGAGAATCGGTCGCTGCAGCTTTGCCCATGAGTGGGCCATCGCGTCGTGCGTTGAACGCCGAGGCTGTGCTTCCTTTCATGTACGACGTCGATTGAATGACGAATGAAGTTTGACAGATAACCTGTGACGAACGACGTATGCCGTATGACATATGGCGTGTGACGTATGGCGTATGATGTATAGTGGATGAGGTATGGCGGTGGCTGCGCAAGCCCGCTGCCCATGCGTCATTCGCCAAAAGGCACACATGGCGCCTTGTGCCTCTTCACGGCTTACGACGACGTATGGTGGTGGCTGCGCAAGCAGCAATGGATTGCATCACGTGCGATGCTGGCAGCGCTTCTGCTGCTGCCGTCACACCCGCTGTCAAGAGGCGATGCACCCGAGGGCTGAGGCGGCGAAGCAAGGAGTCTGCAATGACGGTGGCAAGAGGGGGGGTTGAGAAATGATGGCCGGCACCCGGAAGGCTCCTCCACGTTGCAAAATGGACACACGGACTCCTTCGCTCCAGCCCCCAGTCATCAGTCCAACACTCAATCGAGCTTTCACCAGGATTCAGTCTACGGTGGCCACTGCCGCTTCTGCCACTGCTGCCGGTGCTTCCTGGCCACAGTCCCTCGCTTCACCGGCCCTGCCACTGCGGATGCCACGTCTGCCACTGCTCATGATGCCGAAGCTCCAAACGCTGCTGCCTCTGCTTCTGCCATGAGCTTCAGAAGTCGCGAAGCCACCCGGAGCCGTCCTGGACAAGGCGGGAGATGTGCTCTGACTGCAAGCACGAGGCTGGGGAGGTGGTCGACCACCATGGACAGGACGGCGGGAGTGAGTGGCAGCCGCGTCGAGAGGACGGCTCTGAGGAGGAGCTTGAGGCCACTGTGGAGATGGTCGTTGTGGGGAGGAGGACAAAGCCGAGGGAAGCTGCCACCTTCTAAAGGACAGGAAAGGCGCTGGCGCAGCTGTTAAAGCTCCCATCTGAGGGTAAGCGTTGATGTAGGCAGTGGAGGTTTGCATAGGAGTTGGGTGCGGTTTTGCCGCTGGCTTCAGTGTTTGGTGTTGGTGTTGGTGTTGCCTTTGGCGCTAACGTTGGTGTTAGTGTTGGTGTTGGTATTGTCGTTTTACTTCGGTTGTTGGTGTTCAAGTTTTGAATTGGTTATGGCGCTGGCTTTTTGCGCTGGCATTGTTGTTGGCGTTGGCTTTAGAGTTGGCGTTGGCGTTGGCGTTGGCGATGGCGTTGGTGGGCTGGAAGCATGGAGGGGCTTGAGGGTGCATGAAAACGGAGAGGGAAAGAAACTCTTGCACTGGCACTTCCACTGGCGTTTGCTCTTGCAGTGTTACTGCCGCTGCCGCTACAACTGCCACTCAAGGATAAGCATTGATATAGGCGGTGGATTTTGCAGGAGAATCTGGCTGCGGTTTTGGCGCTGGCGTCGCTGGCGTTGGTGCTGGTACTGGTGTTGGCGCTGGCATTAGCATTGGCGTTGGCGTTGGCGTTGGTGTTTGTGTTGATGTTGGCCTGTATTTCAGTGTTGGCATTGCCGTTTTGCGTCGGCACACACATTGGCAATTTTTTGGCGACGGTGCTAGCGTTCTTCGTTGACAATCGTGCTGAAGTTTGGTGCTGGCATTGGCATTAGCTTTGGCTGTTGGGAGTTGAGGAGAGAGGGAGCCTCGGAGCAGTAAACATGTGGGACTGAAAGGGCATCATTTGTGCTGAAGAATGGTTGTTGAATCACTCAAAATGATAGAGTACATATAGACCTAGAGCTCGGGCAAGTCAGCCCTCTCACAAGCCACACCACTTAGCCATGGAGGCTAAGGCTCATACACTAGAGTCCATGATTTCACACAAGAGAGGAAATTAGCCTAGCAATCAGGCTGACCACTCAAACACAACCTAGAGAGCTAGAAAACACTCTCATGGCACACTCCTAGTGGTCACATAACCCACAATCCCATGGAGAATCACCATGTGTCTGTGGCTAGCACACGAGGATCTCACCTCACCTAAAAACTAAGGAGAGGTACCTTTTTTCCTAGTCAGCACACTCTGACATGACAACCCAAGAATCTAGGACCTTTTTGGACATTTCTCCCATCAGGTACCTCTTGCCTCTGCCTGGACCTCTTGCCCTTTTTCTTTTCTCAGGCTAAGGCATGGAGCCATCGCCCATGGTCACCCAGATACCGGCGGTCAATGACCCCGGAAACTTTGAAAATTCATATCTCACGATCTGACTGTTGGATCGGCCTGAAACTTGGACCATAGATATCTTGCCACCTGATCTTTCCAATGATGAAGTCGGATTGACGATCGGAGCAGGCATCTGGTAGTTTCTTGGAACCTGCTCCTGTGGACTTGAAACTAAGCCCGATGGCTCCTTTTCCAACAATCTCCCACTTTGCCGCAGTCAGAGTGGGCTGAGTCCACATGCCTTCATGTAGAACCGCTGCTTTACACGGGGCACTGGCTTGGTGAAGAAATCAACGACCTGCTTACTAGTTGGAGTAAACTCGAGCTTGATAGCATTCTCCTACACCATGTGCTTGATGAAGTGATATGCGATGTCAATGTGCTTGGTGCGTGCATGGTGCTCAGGATTCTTAACGAGTGCGATTGCGCTCTGGTTGTCGACGCGCACAGAAACTAGAACTGCTGCACTCCCACTCATCTCCGCCATGAGACGCTGAAGCCAAACTGCTTCCTTGGCTCCAAAGCTAATGGAGACGTACTCAGCTTCTGTGCTTGAGGTGGCCACGACCTCTTGTCGCTTGATGCACCAGCTCATGGCCCCACCATTCATGAGGAACACATGTCCAGAGATGGACTTGTGTTCCTCAGGGTTTGAAGCCCAATGTGCGTTAGTATAGCCGATGATGTTGTTGTCGTTGCCGTTGTAGGTGATGTCGATGTTGATGGTTCGAGCAAGGTAGCGGAAGATTCACTTCACTGCCTTCTGGTGCTCAGGTCCGGGATTCGCCATGTGCTGGCTCACAGCGCTCTTAGCCTGTGCGAGGTCTGGCCTGGTTGCCACCATCAGGTACATGAGACTGCCCACGGCGCTCTGGTACTTCTGCCACTCAGCTGCATCCGCTTCTCCATTGAAGCTCACAAGGTATTGATGCATCTCTAGCGGCGTTCCGATGGGTTCGGCCTCTACCATGCCGAACCGCTGTAAAACATCCTTGATGTAGCGGCTCTGTTGCAGTAAAAGAGAGCGTGGTTTGCGGTCACACGTGATCTGGATTCCGAGGAAGTATGATGCCTCCCCGAGATCAGACATGTGGAAGCACTCCTGCATGGCCTCCTTGAACTCCTGCAGTGTAGAGATGCAGTTAGAAAGGAGGAGCATGTCATTCGCATAGACGATGATGATGAGCACCTCATGACCATGCTGCCAGCGATAGACGCTATAGTCACACTCACTGTGCACAAACCCCATGCACAACAGCGTCGCATCCAATTTCTGGTTCCAAGCACGCGACGCTTGCTTGAGGCCGTACAACGACTTTTGCAACTTGCAAACCAGGTACTCCTGACCATCCATGACGAACCCCTCCGGCTGCTCCATGTAGATTTCCTCGTCCAAGTCACCGTTCAAGAATGCAGTCTTGAAATCCATGTGGTGAATCTGGAAGTCCTCAGCTGCTGCATAAGAAAGGAGCATGCGCACAGAGGCAAACTTTGCAACAAGAGCAAAGGTTTCAGTGTAGTCCATGCCTTCTTGCTGCGAGTAACCCTTAGCGGCGAGCCTTGCCTTGTGCTTTTCAAGGTTGCAATCTGTGCCCCTCTTCTTCTTGAACACCCACTTGCACTTGATTACATTGTGTCCAGGTGGACGCTCAGTCAGCTCCCACATACCGTTGTCGAGCTGCGATTGTATCTCTTGCTGCACAGCTTCCGCCCAATCTGCTGCATTTGGTGCAGCTATGGCCTCCTTGTAGGACGTTAGCTCGTCTAAATCTGCTGCAACTGCTACATTCATCTGATCTGGTTTTTGCAACATCCAGAAATGCCCGCGCTCACCAGGCTTGTAGCGCACCCTGAGAGGGTACCTGCGACCTGGTGCCGGAGCGTTAGCTGGCGGCTGGCGCGGTGCTGCAGGTACAATTGCTGGTGCGAGTGATGTTGCATCTCCTTCCTCTGCTTCTGCCGATGAGGCCGTTGTATCTGCTGCATCAGACATGGGAGAGTAGAGTGGTTCTCCCACTGTCACAGTAGAGGAAGGGTCAGGAGAGATGGGGTCAAGGAGAATGTCTGCTCCCATTGCTTCGTCAGTTGCTACCTCTTCGCAGATGATGTTGGTGCCGATGACGTTACTTTCATTGAAAACGACATCCCTGGAGATGATGACGTGGCCGGTATCCCTCTCGTAGAGACGATACGCCTTGCTTGTTGCGTCATACCCGGTCATCAACATCTGTGCGTTCTTTGCCTCCCATTTTTGTCGCTTCTCCTTGGACACGTGCATGTGCGCCAAGCTGCCAAACGCGCGAAGATGACCCACGGTCGGATTCTTGCCAAACCACGCCTTGTATGGTGTCATCTGCTCCAAGGCCTTGGTTGGACTGCGGTTCTTTATGTACACTGCAATGCTCACTGCTTCGGTCCAGAATTCTTAGGTGTGTTGAGCCGGGTGCAGCATTGAGCATGCCGACTTAACGATGGTGCGGTTGGCGCGTTCTGCTACGCCGTTCTGCTGCGGCGAGTATGGCGCGGTGCGCTGCGCCTTGATGCCTGCTGTTGCGAGGTAGTCCTGGAACTCCTCGCTCAGGTACTCTCCGCCACGGTCGCTGCGCAACGCCTTGATCCTAGCCAATTTGGTTCTCCACCATTGCCTTGAACTCCTTGAACCTGTCAAAGCACTGGTCCTTGGAGGAAATGAAGTACACAGCATTGTAACGGCTGAAATCATCAATGAAGGTGAGAAAACATCTAGAGCCTCCAAAGCTCTGGGTCTGAATTGGGCCACACAAGTCTGTGTGGACCAGCTCCAGCACCTCCTTTGCGCGCTCCTCTGCTCCAGAGAACGCCTCACCATGCTGCTTCCCCTCCAAATAGCCGATGCACAACTGCTGCTCAAACCTAGAGATGGTGGGAAAGTCACGCACCATCTGCTTTGTTTGAAGTTGCTGCAAGGCGCTCATGCCGATGTGGCCGTAGCGCGCATGCCAGATTTTGCCATCTGTGGCCTACACCACTGCGGCAAGACTCTGCTTGCGCGGGATCTTGGTCGCCCCCAGCAAGCGGTACATGTCGCCTTCCTTCACCGACTTGGCCAACTCCTCTCCCGTTTCCTTATGGAGGATTTAGCCATAGTTGTCGTCAAAGACGATTCGCAGTCCTGTGTTGGTGAGAGAGGACACTGAGAAAAGGTTGAACGCAGCATCAGGTACATACAACACATCATGGAACACTCCCACTTCAATGCCACGTGGGGTCTCCAACCACATCTCTACAATCCCAACCCCTCAGCATACACCACCCGATCATCACCCAAAGCAATCGGTCGGGGGGAATGGAGAGCAGCTGCGTAAACCACTCCTTGTGGTGCGTCAGGCTCTGGGTACACCCTGAGTCCTTGTACCACGCCAGATCCGCCTTTTCCTTCTGCGACATGTCAGACTTTGCCATGAAGAGGCGGTCGCGCACCTCCTTGGCCACATTCATGTTGCCAAAATGGCGCACGCCGGTCTGGTTATGCTGCTGCTGCTGACGCTGTTGTGACTGCTGCTGCTACTGCTGTGGAGATTGCTTCTTTTGCTGTTGTTGCTGGTGCTCCTTCTTGTCCCTCTTGAGCTTGAAGCACTCTTTCTTGTAGTGGCCATCTTTTTGGCAATAGTGGCACTTGCCTTTCTTCTTGCCTCTCTACTGCCCAGACTGCTACTGTTGTTGGTTACGTGAGCTTGTGGCCACAAATGTTGCTTCACTACTGCCGCCGCCATTGCGCTTTGCTGCATTGCGACGTAGTTCCACCTGCACCAGGTCCGTGCAGATGAAGTCCAAGGCGAGAGTCGGCTGGCACTCCAACGTCTCTCGCACCGTTACGTAGCTTGCTGGGAGTCTCCTCAGCAAGAGGAGGATGAAGCACGTCTCTTCCACAGGGTTGCCGGCCGCTTTCAGCTGCTTTGCCAGCTCCTTTGCCCTGTCCAAGTACGCCTCCATCCCTTTGCCACCCTGAATTTTCAACGCTATCATCTTCTCCTTCAAAAGCATGAGGAATGCAGGATCCTTGTTCTCATACTTCTTGCACAACGTGTCCCACCCCTCTTTTGCAGTAGCCTTCTCACTCACGTACTGAAGATGCGGGTTGGAGATGGTGTTGACAAACAACCTGTAGGCTTGCCTGTCCTTCTTCTTCCACTCCTCATATTCCGCTACTGCAGTTGTAGATGAACTTGCATCTGCTGCACCTTTTTGCGGCGTCTTCCCCGCCACCACCTCCATTGCGGTGATGCCTTTTGCCTGTTGAGGCGGAGCACGCTCGTCGCCGCTCGCCACCTCCCACAAGCCCCTCTCCTCCAAAAGGAGGCGGGTACGGATCTTCCAAAACGTGAAGTTGGCGCATCCTTCCAACCTCTCCAAGGGCTGGGCTGCTGTTACCACGCCTGCTGCTGCCATTTTCAGCTTTGGTGATGCTGAGCGCTGCCCTTGAGTGGCAGCGCTACCCTTGTTTGTGCTGCTGCTTCTCCCAGACATTTGTCTGACAGAAAATAGACTACAGAGGCCAGCAGAATGAAATTTTAGAAAACCTGAGCCCATCACTGGAAAATTCAGCTCAAAAAATTTCAGATCGACCCATCAAACAGGGTCATCAATAGGGGAGTTTAAGAGATATGCCCTTCTGAAAATAGGGTACGCTTCTGCTCCAACTCCAACTCAGACTAGCCAGCTTGTAAACGGCGTTACTCCCAAACGTACTGATGGAATGCAAATATTTTTGCACCAATAGAAAGCTTAAGAAAAATAATTCAATTCTCATGTGCTACGTTTTAAATTTGACAAAGAAATGAGAGAGTTATGGTCATCACAACGCGACAGTCTTCCTCGGAGAGAAGAGTGTTGCCTTGGCCGACCTCGTTTTGAGCATAACTCTCAATCCGACCGTTGGATCATCGCGATCATGGGCTTGTTGGAAAGCTTGTCTTTTGAAATTGAAAATCTTGTGGTCGATTGTCAAGTTTGGTGGAGGTTTCACCCTAACCCGTCACTCTCAAAGTGACGGCCTGTGCTGGCTGAGGTGGTAGAACCTGGCTCTGATGCCAAGTATTGGAACTGGAGGAGAGAGGGAGCCTTGGAGCAGCAAACATGTGGGACTGAAAGGGCATCAGTTGTGCTAAAGAATGGTTATTGAATCCCTCAAAATGATGGAGTACATATAGACCTAGAGCTTGGGCAAGTTAGCCCTCTCACAAGCCACACCACTTAGCCATGGAGGCTAAGGCTCATACACTAGAGTCCATGATTTCACACAAGAGAGGAAATTAGCCTAGCAATCAGGCTGACCACTCAAACACGACCTAGAGAGCTAGAAAATGCTTTCATGGCACACTCCTAGTGGTCACATAACCCACAATCCCATGGAGAATCGCCATGTGTCCATGGCTAGCACACAAGGATCTCACCTCACCTAAAAACCAAGGAGAGGTACCTTTTTTCCTAGTCAGCACACTCTGACAAGGCAACCCAAGAATCTAGGACCTTTTTGGATATTTCTTCCATCAGGTATTGACCCTGGACCTCTTACCTTTTTTCTCAGGCTAAGGCATGGAGCCATCGCCCATGGTCACCCAGATACCGGCGGTCGATGACCCCAGAAACGTTGAAATTCATATCTCACGATCTGACCGTTGGATCGGCCTGAAACTTGGACCGTAGACATTTTTCCACCTGATCCTTCCATTGATGAAGTCAGATTGATTATCGGAATAGTTTCTTGGAACTTGCTCCTATGGACCTGAAACTGAGCCGGATGGCTCCTTTTCCAAAATTGGCGTTGGCGTTGGCGTTGTTGTTGGCATTGGCATTGGCATCGGCATCGGCGTCGGCGTTGGCATTGCTTCGGCATTGGCGTTGGCATTGGTGTTGGCGTTGGCATCAGCATCGGCGTCGGCGTCAACGTTGGCGTTGGCGTTGGCATTGGCGTCGGCGTCGGTGTCGGCATTGGCGTTGGCATTGGCGTTGGCGTTGGCGTCGGCGTTGGCGTTGACATTGGAATTGGCATTGGCATTGGCGTTGGCGTTGGTGTCCGTGTTGGCGTTGGCGTTGGCGTTGGCGTTGGCGTTGGCATTGGTGCTGGCGTTGGCGTTGGTGTCCGCGTTGGTATTGGCGCTGGCATTGGCATTTGCATTGGCATTGGAGTTGGTGGGTTGGAAGCATGGAAGGGGAGCAGGGGTGCATGAAGACGGAGAGGGAGAAGTATCCTTTTGCCCTCCCATGCCAACATCCAGCATTGGCATGTGCCCCACCCCTCCCATTGTTTGTGCGCCTCCACTTTTTTTATTCTTGTTTCCAACTCATGCGCTAAATTCTGGTTCGGTTTTTGTTGGGGGTGAGGGTGGGAGAGGGGGGGGAGGGGGCTGGGTTGAGCATGATTGCTTTTGATGTCGATTCTGATTGCTTTGTGCGAATATGATTCTCATTTCTGATTGTGGTTCCAAGTTCTACGTCATGGTTTTGATGTTGATTTCGGTTTGTTCCTAGTTCTGCTTGGTGAGCTAGTTATAGTGGGGGGGGGGGATATGGGTGGATGAGGTGGTGGATGGATCCACGGCATTGATAACGAATCCAAACATAAGAAAACAGAAGTAGAGTCAGAATTGGAACCAGGGTTCGGAAACAGAATGAGAAGAGGAGTTACAATCGCAATGGTGAAAAAGAATAAGAATCTAAATTGGAATCCAAATTCAGAAATGGATTTTGAATCACAATCAGATAAAAAACCATACCGAGGGTGAACATTAGATTCTCAATAAGAAAAAAAAATCAACCAAGAATAAGACAATTCAAATTTAGAACAAGAATCAGAATCAAAATTCATGATCTGGAATGACGATCAGAATGAGATGCAGGATTCTGAGCAATAATGAGGAGTCAGGAGGGATAGTTCACAACAGGTAACAAATCTGAAGTAGAAATTAGAATGAACAATAGGTTAAGAAGAATATCAGAGGTGCTTCATAGAGGACTATGCAGTTCACCAGCAATTTCCCCTCAAGTGGTAGTGTTCTTTGCCCAACGGTATCGTCGTACGCTTTTGCAACCGCCAGAGTGAGGGATGTGAGTGGGTGATCCGCGCGAAAAATGAGCAGCAAATCCCACAACTGCATGGTGTCACCTTACGTGGAGGGTCACAAGTGCACTCCGGGACTAGCGAAGGGAAACCTTGCACGCACAACCAAGTGGATCCTAGGACACATCTGGGACATTGTGGCGCGAGACACCACCACTGCCGCCAAAGCACTCCGTGACGTCGTCGAAGTAGTGACGCATGAGAAAACCGGCTACCAGCTGATATGGAAGGCTCGAGACAAGGCGCAGGAGGAAGTCATGGGAGAAGAGGCCACTTCGTGGACTCTATTCCCCACGTACTGTGCCGAGGTGAGCTTGCATGTACATTTGTTCTACCATGTTGCATGGGTTCCACCTATGTCCATGCGTCTCTGTGCGCGTGCAGTTGATGCGAGTGGACCCAAACACCATGGCGGTGATGAAGCACCAACACAAGACGTTTATGTGCTGCTTTATGGCACCCGGGGCTTGCAGGAAGGCATGGCCTCACGTTTGGCGCATCTTCACGCTTGACGAGAGAGTTTTGAAAAATGGCTACAAACAAGTTCTACCAATTTTCCAGTGTTGTGCTATGTGCATACACGGTGACTAATGGTGACCCCCTGGCTGCTATTCATGCACACGCAGATCCTTGAGGGGTATGAGGACCTGTCGGCGGCTGGAGGCTGGCGAGCGTCAGGCCAGCGGCAATGCGGTGGAGAGAACATGACAGATGAGAAGAGCAACAGCGCTCTCCAGGATGGACATGATGACTTGATGTTGCCAAAATGATGATTGTGAACTAGGACATGGTCACAACATGATGACTCGTCGGGTGGTGGAATGGAAATGGTTTGTTGTCGGACATGCCGCCGTAGATGTTCAGATTGCAATGCAAAGGCATGCGATGAAATTAGGAAGGGTGAGGTCACCTCTGTCGGTTGGATCGGGCTAGCGAGTTCAATTGGAGCTCGCTAGCTCATCGCTAAGTGTGCCTCGCTCCTTGTCATCCTTTCCCATTTTTCCCATGGCCTTTGTCCAAGACTTTTGACCTAAACAGCTACCGTTCTCCCCCTCTTTTGCATAATAGTGTGTAGATCATGTGTGGAGAGCAGTAGGGGAACCTCTATTGGTATCAGAGCTGAGGGCGCCATCCCCTCGTCCATTGAGTGGGAAGAAGGTGGCGGCGGATGTTTCCCTTTCGGCCGTTGTTAGTTGAAGCGGAGCTGCAGCATCAGGTGGCCACTGCCGGAAAGGCTGGTGCTGTAGCAAGTGCAGCCTTAACGTGGTTGGCTGCAACCTAAGCTCAGGCTGCAGCTGTCGGACTGCGACCCTTGCGCAGGTTGAAGCCATTAGGCTTCACTTCCTCCACACGTCGTTGCCAGGGTGTTGCATCCTCTTCAGTTCTCGCAATGATTGTGCAGCGGACTGCCTTAGGCAGCAACAGGTGTGCTGCAATCTCCCCAGAGGCCTCAATGAGTGGGCTGCAACCTCCCTCCACGCGGCAGTCGCTGGACTGCCTTTGCGGCAACCCTCAAGACTTGTTCCTGACAGTAGTCAAGTAGCCACTATCAGCCGCAGCAGTGGGGAGTTGATCCCACGTCTTGAGGTGCTGCAACAACTTCATCAACCACTAATCATTGGTCAGTAACCCTCCTCTTCCTCCTCTCTCTTTTGGGCCTCCTTGGGCTGGGATGTTTCCTCTTACCTTTCCTCACAACGGAGCACAGCCCAGACAACCGATGTGTCCAGGCCTTGGGCCTTGTCAAGTAGCTGTCCGGCAGAGCCGGAGGCTGAATTCTGCCGATTTTTTCCCGGCAGCGTTGTCTGTCTGCTATCCCACCCTGTCATATGTTTCTGCCCCTCTTCTTGATTCAGGGCAGCCACAATGTCAGAAACACAATCAGCGGGCGAGGGTGACCCTCCACCCGTCAATGACAGCTCATAGTCTTTCTCAAGTCCGACTGCTGAGCGGTTAGACATGCAAGATGCGTAGCTGTAGTCTTTGGAGACATTGCTCAATGCATATCTGGCTAACCAGTAGGCACTACTTGCACAGCAATCGCCTGCCCAGGTGTACACAGCGGGGCAGACTGCAGTTAGCTTGACATCCGCATCTTGCAGTGCCACAACGCAGCAGCAGTTGTAGTAGCAACAGTAGCAGCAACCATAGCAGCAGTAACAACAATCACACCAGGTGTCAGCCACCTTGCTGCAACAGCAGTAGCAACATCAGTATTCTCAAAGTCTGATGCGGTCCGTTCCAACGCACTCTTTCGTGTCACCAGTGTCCTTGCTGCAGCATTATGCACCACCAGTATGCCAGCAGCCTAGCTCAGGCGGCACATCCCTGTCTGGCTTGAGTATGCCGACAAGATGTCCGGCTAAGGAATTTCGAGTCTCCACCTCCACGGTACTCGGATAGCCTTGAATTTGAGGTGTGGGAGTTCCAGTTTCACACCAGGGCCACGGGTGAGGGACTGCTCCCCTATTACACGACTGATTATGATGCCACTGATGCAGCATAGTCTGTTGCTACAACGCGAGCAGTCCGTGCCCTAGTCCTTGCCTTCCCAGACAACTCCATTCTGGATGTCAATCCCTATGTGGCAGACCTGACCGGGTAGGGTGTGGACCCCCTCCGAGCTTAGCAGCTCGTTTCGACCACCCATCGGCCGGTTGGTAAGGCTGACCTCAATCAGCGCATTCGTGAGTTCACTTCCCTTCACCAGGGCAATAGAGAAGTTGTTGATGCTTATTAGCGGTGTGCATTATGTGCCCTCACTCACTTGGGCATGCAGATGCCTCCTCAGTACTCAGTTCTGGCTACGATCATACTGGGGGCCCATGAGAAGTACTCAGTTGTTTTCCAGTCCTTTGAGCTTGCGGAGCTCATGCAGATGGGAGAGACTGGCACCCTCCTTCCTGCGACTACCATGTGCGGGTGGCAAGGCTGTACTTTCCACCCATAGGTCAAGTTGCAGCTACTTCCGTCCCTCCATCCGCCTCATCTTCTTCCAATTCCTCCATTCACCCTCCCTCACCACTCTTGACCTCCTCCACATCTCCTCCATCAAATTCGAGCACGGCGGTGGTATTGGGTAAGGGCAAGAAGAGGGAAAAGAATACAGAGGGTAAGGGGGTCCAAGGGTCCCCGGGAGCATCAGGCAGAGTTCTTCGCTACTATAACTGTGGTGGCGACCACAAGTGGCTGGCGTGCCCTCGTGAGCACTCTCTCTGCGCGATCACTTGTGTCTGTTTCTAGGGGTTTCTCCCTAGTCAAAGGCGTGGCATTTCTGGTACCCAGATCATCACCGCATTGTCGATTCTTGTGATACCGTCTTTCTTGAGCCCTACATGCAGTATGACTTGTGTCGGATTCGGTTCAGACCCTCACTCGGCTTTGTGCCCTCGCACCTGACGAGTGGGGGAGGGTCCCCGTATGGATACTCTCATCGTGGCAGGCACATCGGTCCAACCTACCCCCATGGCACCCCCTGTACTGTCTACATCTCCTTTGGTAGGTGCACCCCCTGGCCCCACCTAGCTCGCCCCCTCTCGCTGTGTGATTCCATGTACCGTCTCCGTCCTCAGTAGCTCTTCCTTTTGTTCCTCCTGTGCTACCCACTGATGGCTCTCCTCCATCATCTACTACGTCCTCCTCCTCGTCATCTGCCGCCTCCCCTTCCTCTGTCCCTCAAGAGTTGGCTGTTGACCCGGCTGTTTTGTCTGCTGGTCCACCTCTCGCTGCATCCTCTGTATCATCTCATAACTCACCGCCGATGTGTCCAGCTGTAGCCCCCTCCATCCAGCCTGCAAGCCCTTGTGACGGAGTGGTTGTGCTGTCACCGGTCGTCCCTGCGTCTGAGTCATCGGCATCTACTCATGCATACTCTCGTGAGGAGGGTGGTCGTCTTCGTCCGCGACCACCCCATAGTGCAACGCCCTACCATGAGTCCACGCCGACCAAGGCGCACATCGCCTGTCCGCCAGGTGGTGAGTGGAGATCCAGGTACGAAGGTATTGGACTTCGTTGTCCGGTCTGAACCTGATACTAGGGTCTCACCAGACACTCATTCAGGGTATGGGCAGCTGCAACGTGAGCATTTTCATGTTTACAAAGCAGAGAATCTCTGGGCATTATGAGAGATCGCGCCTGATGCGAAAGAGTGCACTTTGCGCACGTCTGAGGAGGGTCTACTGGACCCCACCTCTTTAAGCTAGGCCCGTTCACGGCCTGACTCTGAGAGTGGGGAGATTTCCATAAGGGAGGAGATGGATGATTTTATTGAGCACAGAGTGTTTGAGGTTGTCGATCTCCCTTTTTGGCAAAAGGCTATCAGAGCCAAATGGGTCTATCGCATGAAGACAAAGCTTGACGGGTCTACTGAATGCTACAAGGCTCGTCTAGCTGCAAAAGTTTATTCACAAGTCGAGGGAGCAGACTTCGATGCCACGTTTGTACCAATCGGCCGGATGGACACAACACGAGATCTTCTATGGCTCGCTACACAACAGAGTTGGGAGGTCAATAGGATGGACATGAACAACGCATTTCTCCATGGTCGTTTGGACGAAGAGATATACATGGTCCAGCTGCCCGGTTTTGAAGACGATACTCTTCGTGCATGGCGTCTTCGTAAGGTATTGTACATTCAGAAACAATCACCGAGTTGCTAGATCAGTGAGATTCGCTCGACATTAGAGCGTGGGGGATACAAGAGGAGTGATGTTGATCCCTCGCTCTTCCCGAGTACTACTTCAGAGCCCTTTGTTACTGTCATGGTGTATGTCGATGATCTTTTGATTGTGTCGGCAAACATGGCAGAATTTCAGAAGGTCAAAGATATGTTGCAGGCCACATGCCAAATGAAGAACCTTGGTGAGGATCAGATTTTCTTGGGCAAAAAAAACACCCACGATCGTGAGCGTGAACTTGTGCACGTCCACCAAGGTAGATACATACAAACCTTCGGGGAGCGCTTTACTCATCTGTTAGCATCCACATCCTCCGCCTCCACTCCCATGACGCCCGATGGGCAGAAAACCCTGGAACCGGTCGATTCAATTGACCCGAGGGAGTTGGAGTCGTCTGGATACTTGCATCTCATTGGGTTGCTAATGTACGTGGTCACCACCACGCCACCTGACATTGCCTTCGAAGTGAAATTTCTTGCACTGTTTTTGCAAGCACCCCACGTCCACCACCATGAGACAGCAGTGTGGGTCACGGCTTGGTCTGCTGTTCCATACTCACCTGTTGGTGGTTGTCAGGATTCACCGATAGTGACTACGCGTGGAGCGTCGACGGAAAAAGCCGAACATGCTATGTGTTCCTTCTTGGGAACATAGCTGTAAAATGGAAGAGTGGAAAGCAGGGGTGCATGTCACGCAACACTGGAGAGGCCGAGTATGTTGCCCTTGGAGCTGGTGCCTGTCACAGTGTTTGGTTGCATCGCTTGTTCATGAGCTGCGTCAGCCGGTGGAGTGCATTGTTCCACATTGTGAAAATCATAGCGGAATTGATATTGCTGCAAATGATGGTGTGTTCCATGCTCGCACAAAGCACATTGCTGTGGAACATCACTTCGTGCATTGAATGTTCTGATGCCTCGGGAGACCTCCAATTTGTGGTTTCATGTTCCGGGACATGTGTATTCCCCATCCGTACCTTTCGGTGCGACGGGGATGGCGGGGCCTGGTGGGGTAGCCGCCAGTCCCCAGTGCATAAGCTCATCGTAGGGCTCATTGTACTCTCTCCTTGATTCTTAACTCATTCGTTCCAGACTTAGCCAAATCTTGGCGTTGCATTTCTTTCGCTTAGAGCTCATGTCTCATTCAGCATGGGCCTGCATGCCCTAGACGCATTTCATCATGGTATCAGAGCACATGGTGGCCGTGTGAGCAACAAAGCAGCAGAACAGGTCTGAAACGCAGCGAAGGTGCGCCACGTGGCACCACGCAGATAGAATTGTTCAGGAGCAGTAAACATGTCTGCAACAGAATCAGGATGGTTTCTACCTGACTTTTAGGTTTTGTGGTTTATGGGAGTCCACCGGAATCTGCTGGAGCCGCCATATGGGCGGCACATGCAGCACAAGCAGCACCACCAATGGGGAAACAGCGACTGATCAACGGTAATTCTCCTGGCAGGAGAGTGTAAGTGACAGCTGCGCGCAAGCAACGTTGTAGCCGCACTCAAGCGGCACAGCTGCGTCATGCAAGCAGCGGGTTGCAGCAGTTTTGCAGCAGACCATGGAGATTGGTGCAGTGTGCAGCAGTAGCAGCAGCAAGCAACCGCAGCCATGTTTGCAGCAGTGTGTGTCTAGCGCATGCAAATAGCACACAAGCAGCTCGCCAGCAATCCCCTAGCCACAGTTCATTGCAACACTCTCCACCCTAAGCAGCGTCATTGTGCAGCCTGCAACAATAGTCACAGCAGCAACAGCCTTGTGTAGCGTGACAGCACCTGCGCGAGCAGCAAGCAGCAGCCATGCCTTGCACAGTTTGCGCAATTCCTTGCAGTGCGCAGCAGTAGCAGCAGCATTAGCAGTGGCGGTGGAATTGCGCAGTGCGCATGGAGCAACCGCGGTGGCAACCGCCGTTAACAGCCTGCAAACTTTGCCTTGTGCGGAGTGGCAGCGCCAACGCGAGCAGCGAGCAGTTGCGTTGGGCAGATTGCGCGACTGTTGGCAGTGGCAGCAGTAGCGTGCGNTGCACAGTTTGCGCAATTCCTTGCAGTGCGCAGCAGTAGCAGCAGCATTAGCAGTGGCGGTGGAATTGCGCAGTGCGCATGGAGCAACCGCGGTGGCAACCGCCGTTAACAGCCTGCAAACTTTGCCTTGTGCGGAGTGGCAGCGCCAACGCGAGCAGCGAGCAGTTGCGTTGGGCAGATTGCGCGACTGTTGGCAGTGGCAGCAGTAGCGTGCGCGCCTAGCTTCAGCGCAACAGCAGCTGCCGCACTCATCTTTCCCTGCTACTCTCTCACCCTCTCTCTCGCTTTTCTTGTCTCCCTCACTCTCTCACCTGCTGGCTCTTGATCGCTCCCATGGCCTCGCTCTCTCTTGATCCTGCTGATGTCACCATCGTCTGCCCGTCTTCGTCGGCACCTCGCGATCGTCTCGTCGACAACCTCAAATCGAGGCTGTTGACGAGGCTCGCCAAAGGATCTCGCTTGGGGCGATGTCCTCTGGCGACGCCCACTCTTTCGTGTGGGTGATGCCCCTTGCAAGAATTTCTGGCCAGATTCGAACCGGGTGAGGGGTAGCTGACAAAAAATTTGGAGTCAGCCGACGAACCCAGTGTACCCGGGAAACCCGAGAAATTAAGGGGGTATTCTAGAAAATATTCTGAACACACGGGGACATAGGAAAACCTTCTATCACCTTTAATGGATTCATAATCTTCCCTTCCTCTCTCTTATATACCAAAGAGGGGAGATCTTCCTCCCCATCCTTCCATTTATCCTTTTCTTTCTTTTACTTTTCTTTTCACCTCAGCACGCTTACCGTGAATTACATCCCTCTTTGCCAAGTTCAACCGGCTATAGATTTTCAACTTCCATCGCTGCACCACCTAGGGACAGTCATAGTACCTCTCCACCCCATCACATCACATCTTCCCTTTCGGCACGATGTTGCCATGGCCGAGGTCACCTCCTGGCCCCTACCTCACTCAGGGGATTTCTCCCTCATCCACCAATAGTGTTCTGCACTCTCACCCTTGCCATCCGCTTTCCTTACACCCACTGAGACCGCCGTCGGGGCCACCACCACGTGGTCACCCCGATCATGTGCTCGCGTGGTCAGTTCCTCCGCCGTCGGGACACAATCTCTCGTACGCTCACTCCCACCACGGGTTGCCATCTGGCACGGTGATCCCACCGCCGGCGCCACCACCTCATGGTGGTGCTGGTCAGTCCCTCCCATGGTCGGTTTCTTCACCACCAGGAGAAAGCGTTCCTCTCGCCCAGCCTTCTCACCCGCCCAGCCGTCTCACCAGCCCATCGGCACTCTGACCCGGCCTCTGGCATTGCCCTTTCATGGGTACGCTGGATAGCTTCCTCTGTGGTCGGCTTCTACTCCGACCGAAGTCAGTTCTCTACACGCGTGCCCATTGCATCAGTCTGACGGCCTGGTGCCCGAACCGCCTCCACCCTCTTGTCAGCCTTCTCAGTGGTCCTTCTCGCCACCACTGAGCCATGGCATTCTTCACGCTCATCCACATCATCCCCCGCCTTCCGGGGTTGATGTGTGGTCGCCAGCACCACCCTTTAGTGATGCCGCTCTCCAGCCGCTCCTATGGTCGATCGTTACACCGTCAGGACGTGGCATTCTCCATCCTCACTACCATGTCTCTCAGAGGAGTGGCCCTCTTCTTCCATGGCAGGATCAGGCTCTTTGTGGGTTTGCCTGCCACTTCTGTGGCGATGGACGCCACGGTTGGCGCCAATATCACCTACGCCCCAATGGGTTGCATCCACCCTGGCTCCCGCCTCGTGAGTTCCCTCACACGCCACATCAGACAGACCTACCTCATTCGTCTGTTCATCACACCGGCGCTCTTGCTGTCCTGTACACCGAGCTCCAGAGTGTGCGACAGATGATGCAGCAGATCAGGGTCCACCTCTTCACCCATCAGGTTGACTCTACCTGTACATCACCGTCCTCATCTTCCTCATCTTCTTCTGAGGGACCTTCCCCGGCTGCACTGGACCTTCTGTCTCCGTCTGCAGCCATTCTCTCCATCCGCCGCTCTACTGGTGTTGTGCCCCCTTCCAGTCAGCCTCCATCTCGACGACGTCGTCGTTATCCAGCGCATCATGTTCGTCTCGTCTCCAGCACGTCTTCATCTCCACCGGCTTCTGTCATTGCACCGGTTGAGGGGGGGTATGAGAATCTGTCCTCATCGACATCGACTATGTCAGTGAGCACAGAGGATGGAGCAGGAGCACCTGTTGCATCTCCAACAGTAGCGTCCTCTGTAGCTCCTACAGCTTTAGCAGTAGTAGTAGCATCAGACACATCCGCACAGCCCACATCCACGCTTCTCGCATCCTCTACAGTAACAGCTGCATCGGCTGGTACAATTGCATTTGCTGCAGCAGCTGCCCCACTTGTTGCATCGCCAGCAGCTGCCCCACCTGTTGCATCACCAGCAGCAGCGTCCTCCACAGCTTCTACATCTTTAGTAGCAGTAGCAGCATGAGACACATCCACACAGTCTACATCTATACTTCCCGTATCCTCTACAGCATCAACTACAGTAGCTGTGATAGTAGCACCAGCAGTACTATCTTCTCCATCTACTTCTCCACCAGCCGCCGCAGCATCAACATCATCCGTTGTATCCACAGCTTCATCGGCATCAGCCTCTCCTACTGCATCTGCTTTGGTTACAGCACCAGCTGCGTCAGCTGTGATAGTTGCTCTAGCAGCACCAGCTGCTCCATCTTCCACTATAGTTGTGTCTTTAGCTTCCTCTTCAGTGTTATCTTCTACCTCTTCATTACCTTCATCAGCTGCATAGACACCTCTGTTGTCATCATGTACTTCAGTAATGCCTATAACGACTGCATCTGCTGTACCCTTAGCGTCGACTACTCCAGCTGCATCTAGTGCCTCAGTAGTGCTTTTATCTTCCACATCAGCTCCATGTTCAGCATCAGCGACAACACCTACATCTTTTGTAGAATCACCCTCTGAGACAGCGGCTGCATCTGCTGTATTGACATCGTCTTCAGCACAGATTGCATTGGTTACATCCGTTGCATCTGCAGCATTAGCTACATCGACAGCACCAGTTCCATCGACAGCATCTACTACATCGCCACCTGCATCTACATCATTGGCCGCATCAGCAGCCTCAGCTGTATCGACCGCATCAGCTGTGGCTACCGTTCCCTCAGTTGTCAGTGATCATGTGGCACCTGATAGAGACACCATTCTGTCGTCTGAGATCTTGGGGGGGGGGGCATTGGAATCTTTTCCACCTATGTTAGTCACTGCAGGATCAGTGCCCTTCACCAGGTCGGCAGCACCTAGTCATTCCTGTCTGAGATGCCGAGCTGAGGAGGACGAGATTCGCTTCCAGATCAGTGCGCAGGAGACTTACGTCGCTACTATTCGAGAGATGTTGTCCGGCGACACCCCTCCACCATAGGATGCTCCCGGCGACATCTTCACTGGGGACATGGGGAGGGGCGATTACATATAGATGTCTACAGAGTGTGAGCTGAGGGATGCAGAGGAGTGGTTGCGTGCACTATAGGATGCGCTGGCCGAGATCCTCAGGGAGGGTTGTAGTAGACACATCCCAGATTATTATGAGTCCAGTTCTATAGCACCCTCGGACAGCGACTCACAGAGTGGAGATCCTGAGATAGTGAGCAGTGATGACACTCCGGACATCCTTGGGACATGCTTCAGCTCACCACCATCCTTCTCCTCTACATAGGGACCATCCCTCTTCATCTCCGATCCTTGCACGCCCCCGACCTTAGGGGTTGATCCACAATCACGTCCTTTCGATGATCCTTTGCCTCAGTCCGTGGACATTTTGAGACACATTGCTTCAAGAGACATGGCACCTGCAGCCACTCAGCTTCGAGCAGCAGAGATGGAGGTGGTTGTGCTTCGTAGAGGGATAGACTCCTTGTGCACCACTTACAGTGAGGTGATGGTGGTGCTTAAGGATGTAGAGTTTGAGCTTCGTACAGTCCCTCAGGAGGATCATGTCGATCTGCGTCTTCGTGCCTCTCGTCTCTTGGGTGAGTTGGTCACAACGCAGGGGTACCTGCGGTCGCTGGAGTGTTCAGCTTCTACACCGCGTATAATGACGAGCTCCACACACACAGACCCGGCTTGGTCCTCACCCTCCATCCCAGGAGCGCTCACTACCATCCCCTCTTCACACACAGTACTAGAGTCTGCTAGTTGTCACTTCTGGCAGCTGCCACATGTGGGTTCTCCAGCCTCTCCCTCCTCTCCTGACCGTCGAGCATTCGGCAGCGTCTTCTCCACCCGTGCACCCTCTAACTGTTCTGGTACCTCGGGAGACCTCCAGTTTGTGCTTTCATGTTTGGGACATGTGTATTCTCCGTCTGTACCTTTCGGTGCAGCGGGGATGACGGGGCCTAGTGGGCTAGCCCCCAATACAATAGCTCATCGTAGGGCTTATTGTACTCTCTCCTTGATTCTTCATTCATTCGTTCCAGACTTAGCCAAATCTTGGCGTTGAATTTCTTCCGCTCAGCACCAGAGCTCATGTCTCATTCAGCATGGGCCTGCATGCCCTAGACGCATTTTATCATGGTATCAGAGCACAGGGGGGCCGTGTGAGCAACAAAGCAGCAGACCAGGTCTGAAACGCAGCGGAGGTGCGCCACGTGGCGCCACGCAGACAGAATTGTCTAGGGCATGCAGGCCCATGCTGAATGAGACATGAGCTCTGGTTTATCTTGGTGTTGCATTTCTCCCGTTCACCACTAGAGCTCATGTCTCATTCAGCATGGGCCTGCATGCCCTAGACGCAGTTTAGCAAAGACGATTCCAACAACCATGTGAACATGACTACACATGGAGCAACGAGTTGCAAATGGACGATGCAACAAAGTAAAAGTTGTCCTAATGTAAGAAACATCCATCTCGAAACTGGTGGAGTGTACAGTGCGACGAGGCCACTCGAGGGAGACGGGAACGCTCCTAAACTCAAGTATAACTGCCTAGCCAATTATACCACAAAGGAGAAGGAACCAAGGGAACCATGTAATTGCCTCCGTGTGTAGCGGCTAATGTTCTATTGGTTGTCATGGGAATGTCTCCACAGGTTGCCAAAAAATGCTCACATGACAAGTCCCAGAGTGTCCAGAGATTGATGTTCACATAGCAGAACATTTTACCACTGGCATGGAGCAAGAAGACCACACCAAGGCAGCTTCTCATCACTACAACTGTATGGGCGTCATAGCAAGTAGTCCATCAGATTAATAGAATATCATCAAACACACCACAGCTAGGCTGGTTGCAAGCACTGATCAGCAACGGAAAAAGTGGCAGAAAACTACCCCCTTCTCTCCGAGTTGCAAATACTCCCCACTCC
>SZWC01009639.1:42218-78855 GCA_023375785.1 Penium margaritaceum
TGTCTCCAAGCTGCAAGTAAGTCTGCGAGCAGAGTGCTCCACACACCCTACTGAAAGAAGTTTTTGCATCGAGTGGATGCTGAATCTTCCAGGATCAGTGGCAAAGCATGTCTTGCGACCTTCCATCTGGCTTATGAACTGAACTCAGATTACCTCCATGCCTGCAAAGACCAAAGGGATCACAGTCAGTAGGGGCTCCACATACGCAGAAGGTGTTCTCTGTTCTCGGCAAGGACAAGCTCAGAAGAGAGGACACTAACCAGTCAAATGCCTTCGTCAAAGGCTGCTCGCTTCGTACAGTCAAAAGGGCCAATGTGGTTGTGTTTACGGACCTGAAACACATGAGAGCGCGGTTTGCCCTGGTCAGGGAGTAATATGGCAGGGATAACATTGACGAAGAGGTAGGCCATGAACACCTCAGTTGCATTGATGATTGCATAGGCACAGGAAAGGGTGTTAGGAGGGGAGGGGGGGCGGGGGGGATGCTCACAGGTGAATAAGGACCCGGCTTAGGCTTTGTTCCAGGCATGGGAGAGTTCATGACCCGCCCACTCTTGCGTGTCAAGGCCTCCTGCAGAAATCACCAGCGGTCATAAGGTCGATGCCTTCTTGTTCTATCTCTGATAAACTCAATCACAAACCTACTGATGCCTGAACAAAATCACCGGTTAATTCTACACCTTGACGAAACAGAACAGCAACAGTGGACTTACCTCTCCAAGTGCCTCAGCCTCCAAGACACGCTGCAGCCAGTCGTTTGCCCCGCCACTCTGCACTTCAGCTTCATCTTTCTTCGCTTTCCCAGTCGGAACTGTCATGGCACCACCATCGCCGCCAAAGCTCTTCGACACATTCGTCTTCAAAGGTCTCAGAGATGTCGGGCTGGTCACCGGAGAAGACCCCTGCGACATGGATCCCTTGCTCGGCACAGCCAGTGGCTGGGGTGGCGTAGGCCGCGGGGATCTGAAACAGGCCACTTCTCCTTGGCTGAAAGGGCAGGGAGGCTTGGAAAGTGGTGTAAGACAGCTGGGTGCAGCTGAAGACACTGTGGGCCTGGATGCTGCTACCAAAGGCTCATGAATCAGACTATACTGCCCAGTAATGCTCCCTGGAGACCATGAACCAACCTTGCTGTGGCTGCTGGATGGATGTGCTGCTGCTTTTCCCGCACTCTGGGCGCCCCCATTGCGTTCGACCACAAAGATACCTTTGGATGCAGGGGAGCTTGCGTGTGTGAAGAAGGGAGTGCTTCCAGTGGAGGCTTCACCAGCAACTGAAAGCCCATGTGTACACTGGCTACCCAGACTCAAATCAACTGCAAACAGCTGAGTGATAAGGTTGCCAACATCTTTCGCCACCTCGTCAGTATCCCATGCAACACCATCTGCTTCGGGCGCCTTGGGAGTGAGGTTTTTCGAGGACAGGCGATGAATGGAGGGCGTTGCATCAGCAACAGGAGGCACAGGCTGAGTAGAGCTCGCAGTGATTGGAGCTGCAACGGACTCAAATGTATGGTGTGGACTGGATCGCATGGTGTGCACTCCTTCACAAGTTCCCACAAGTGAGGACTGTCCTGCAAAAGCCTGAATCACTGTTGAGCCATGAACTTGTGCTGCTGCAACGGCCTCTGGTGGCTGAAATTCTGTGTGGTGAAGCAAATCCGCAGGAGCACCTTCTTCCACTGGATAAACAGGAGTTGCCGGCTCCGCTTTGCCAGCTGCAAGAGCCAAGACAGCTCTAGTGGGAGATGCAGCAGCAGCTGGTGAATCATAAGAAGGAAAAACTGGAGATGCTGGGGCGGCACTTGCAGCTGTATCTGGAGGAGATACAGATTGGCTGAATGCTGAAGCCAAGTCCCCAACGACTGTGTCTGCAGCTGCAATGCCTTCTCCATCAGATGCATGAAAGAGACCTGTTGTCAATTGTGCAGTCACTGAACGAGCTGAAGCAGTGGGTGCCGGTGTCCCTTCTGACGATGGAGGTGCGCTGGTTGCAACAACCAGCTCCTCAGCAGCTTCATAAGCTGCTACTACTCCAATCGCATCAGGTGCATGAGACAGATCTGGCGATTCGGGCACTGTTCCCAAGACTGCACTGTCAGCAGAACTTGTCAACGCAGCTGCAGCATGACAACCAGATGCACACACTGATGTAGCAGCACGAAAATCTGGAGACAATGGAGCAGGTGCAGGTGCAGCTTCCACGGGTGCAGATGAGCTCAATGCCAGCGACAAGTCCTCAGCAGCTGGAGCATGAAGCATGATTGGAGAAGCACACACTATGAAGCCTGTTTGTGCCTGACATGTTGGAAGGGGCGATGAGGCTGGAGGAGCGGAGAAAGATGCTTGGGGCTGATGACCTTGCTCGCTGGCAGGTACAACCNCGATGGTGGATGTGTGCTTGGTGCACCTGTCACTTCCACCCCACCCGTGCTTGCAGCCGAGGCGGCCACTTCTGAAATGCCATGCAAGAGATCTGACTGACAAGGTGGAGCGGGAGGGTAGGATGCAGACGTTTGAGGTTGATGCTCTTGGACATAAGCATCTGCAACAGGTACTGTGGCTTCTGCAGAAGCTGGCTGCACTTCAGGAGGGCTAACTATAACTTGTAATTCAGGGCCTTGAGATTCAACAGCCACACTCTGTAGACATGGAGAAGCCTGCAAACCCGGGGCTCCTGTGCATGGAGCACTAGGTGAATGGTTTGGCTCGCTGAAGGGGGATTTCTCAATCAAGGTGCTCTTCTGACCTGCAGAACCTGATGCAAGTGCAGCCCCCATCGCTCGCACAGCAGCCAAACCAGGTGAAAGAGAACTACCTCCACTCTCCTTCAAGATAGGGCCAGATTCTGCTGCTGTGCTGAGTGAAGCAGCTGCATCATTGCTGTATGCCCCTGCACGAAGTCCAGTGTTATCACACTGACCACTAGCCTTCCCATCATTTACCCTTACACTTTCCTGCAGCTGGCAAGGGCCTGCTGGGAGTTGAGTTTTCACCCCAAAACCTGCAGCTCTGTTTCCAATTTCTCCCTGCTTCACAGAAGGTCCAACACCAGGCCTCCCTGTGCCAAGCCCTCCGACCACCTTGTCCTTCTCTGAGCTTGGCCTCTTTCCAAGGGTAGGGCGGGGAGCCTGAAGCGCTGACTGATGCTGCGTAGGCCTGTCACCTCTGGTTGGTCCAGATGCCCGTACACCTGGAATACGGGATGGGAGAGCCTTGGCACCAAGGGCAGCTGGTTTTGGTGGCAAAGCTGAGCGAGTACTCCTTCCATCAGTCTCCTTGTCTGAAGCCCGGCGTGCCAATGGCCCAGGCAAAGCTGAGGGAATTTGGCGGCTTGTGCCAGTTGATGTATGGCCAGCAGCAGAAGAAGCGGAGGAAGCCGAAGATGGTGTAGGACAGGGCGCAGCTGAAGCCCTGGAGCTGGTGGTGCTAGGAGTGGAACGCCTGGTAAAAGCAGCTGCAGAAGCTCGTGAGGACGCTGCTGTATCACCTCTTCCAGCACCACTTGCACCTGCAGCTGCACCTCCAGCTGCTATGCCTACCACACCATTGGCACTCTTCTTCACATTGCCAGTCTCCTTCACAGATGAGACAGTCTTTGCAACAGGACCTGCAGCGGGACGAACAGGGGGCTGGAGCTGTCTACTAATCGGGCCCCGTGAGACTGGAGGTTTGGGAGCACTTGGTCGCCGATCACTGGTCACTCTTGCTGGCCGCCGAGCAGGTGCAACCTTCTGGTCAGCGGTCCCTCCATCTCCCGCACTGAAGCGGAACAGAGCAGAAGAATCCGAGTGACTTGATGTCCGGCTTTGGCTGACGGTGCTTCCACTGCTTCCACGGCTAACTCGGCCAGAGGGCTCACTCTGCACGCTCTGTCTGCTGGTGATTGGCTTCACAGGTGCTGCCCGTGAGCCCGTTGATGCCTGTGTAGCAGCAACCCGAGGTGCAGAGATAGGATTGGAAGTTTTCAGGTAAGGCAGTTGCTGGACTGAGCTCCGAGAGCTGCCGGTGCCGAAGCCACGTGATCCGCCACCTGCCGCAGCTCCACTGAATGCAAAGCCCTTCTTTGGTATCATTGACCCTGCAGATGCAGCAGGACCCCGAGCAGCTTTGCTCAACCGGCCTGTGATTGCGCCAACAGCTCCTCCTTCCACTTTATGCCCCCCTTTCACGTTTGCCAACCCACTTGGCCTCAAGATCTTCTTATCTCCAACACCTTCCACACTTGCGGCTTTCACCTGCATTCCATTTGTCACATCACATGTGCCTCCGCCATCCTCTCCGTCGCTTTGTGCAACAGTCAGTGTTGCACCATGCTGCTGAATGTTACCACCTTCAGTAGTTGGGTTCGAATCATCCTCCGCCAACCTGCCCCTCTGGTTGCTTACTGCCTGCTGAGTGTGCTTGATGTCTGCGCTGACCTTGCTGCTGCCACCACCATCGTCAGCATGAATCCCCATCTTCTTTTCATCCTTAGACTGCAATTGTTGGCTGCTTGCTTGCACATCCTCCTTCACATGAAGCTGGGGGCTGAAGCGGAGGTTCTGTGATCCAGCCAATTGCTTGGTTGAGCTGCCTTGAGATGTCGCGAGCTCTTCCACATCAGTCACCAGATTTGAGCTTTGGTTCTCCGCAACAAGTCCAGAGTTTCCGGAGAGGGATCTGACTCCAAGACCACACTCCAGCTCAAACTTCGCAATAATAGTTGCCACAGGAGGGCGCAGTCCATCGTGTGCCACATCCACTTGTTGCTGCTGTTCACCCACAGAGTGCTGTTCAGTGCCAGCCAGTGGCAGTCCAGAGCTTTCTGCTTCAGCTTTGCTTCCTGTCAGAAGTTGAAGGCTTTGTTCAATTGGAGCTTTGAGCTTGCTTCCACTATCGCCCACCATCTTCTTGGAGAGGTCAGGAGAAGATCGGGTAGGAAGCTCTTTCTGCGCACAGGAGAAGTGAAAAAGGCAGTTTGAGATAAAGCAAAAGAGCCAGCATCCTTAGGAGAACTCTAAAATTCAGTTACACGAAGGGAGGAAACAGTGATACATGGGTCAGAATGGAAAGAGGGGAGAGAGTCAGAACAAAGCGTTCGGCAACAAAAGTCACCTTGGGTGAAGGTGAGCACTTGGGAAGACTCTGCACCTCTGGAGAAGGGATCTTTGAGCCAAAGGGAGATGGGCCACCCAGTTCAACTGATGAGAAGACCAGTCGCTTAACTCCGCTATCAGGAGGAGCAGAAAAGCCATCAGTACTCTTTGAGGCCCAGCCAAGCCCCTGTCCCGAACTCTGTCCAGACCTCTGTGCACCAAAGAGGCCGCTGCTTGGCCCACCAGACGAAGGTGTGGGATACAGCCCTCCAACAGCAGTGCCTCTTGGTTGAGAAGTGAAGTCACAGGCCTCGTCAGACTCTGAGTCCTCATCTTGGTCACCAGAGCAACTGTGGCCATTGCTGGGAGCTGAGGGTGGAGCTGCAAACTTTACTGGGGCTGTCAGCTGAGGCAGGAAAGAAAGATCAAGCGGAGGCAGCTCTGTGGTCTGAGCTTCGACAACCTCCTGGCTGCTTGCCACATAGTCGTCACCATCATCATTGTCAAAGAGTGACTCTGCACCACACGAAAACAGTATGCGTCAGCCCCATCACAGTCCAAGAATCTTCAGCAACACGACCTCCACCAAAGCAAGACCATGGACATGGTGCAGGAGTCACTGCGCAACAGTCTGTTTGTGCACTCTGTGTGCCATCTGCACTACTCAGCTAGAACTCCAACGCCTCCCCACACTTTTTCTCGTAACTGACAAGAAAGTTAATCTACATTCAAGGAGTCAAGAGCCACCCTGCCGTTGACATCTTTGGAAACCTCGAGCCTTGGCCCCGTTTCTTCCTCTCTAGTCTTCAGCTCTGTCGTTTCAGATATGAATTACGTCATGCTCTCCCGAGAAGCCAACTTGTTCGCACCTGCGTTTTGATCTAAGAAAGTCTTGTCCCACGGAATGCTGTCCCTTCTGCCTCCTTGAGGCTTGGTAGTGTCCTGTTGGGTTGACGTCGACGGAAATTGACCTCCAATAAAGCCTGGGTTAAAAGAGGTTGAACCTTCCGGAAAAACGAAGGTGTCAGCGTTCGTTTTCGTGTTTGCAACTTCATGACGTGTTGCAGTCGTGTGAAGCTGTGCAAAGACAAAATCCTCCTCGTCCAATAAACCTGAAACAAGCATAACATGGGAAAAGGGCACGGTGAGCCATTAGTGAAACGACACAGTACGTCACAAGATGATTGCTTGCGAACATGCGACCAGTCAAACGCTACCAGTTTTGGAATCCAAATCATATTTCGCCATGTACCCATCAGTTACCTTCTTCATCAAGATTNGACGTCGACGGAAATTGACCTCCAATAAAGCCTGGGTTAAAAGAGGTTGAACCTTCCGGAAAAACGAAGGTGTCAGCGTTCGTTTTCGTGTTTGCAACTTCATGACGTGTTGCAGTCGTGTGAAGCTGTGCAAAGACAAAATCCTCCTCGTCCAATAAACCTGAAACAAGCATAACATGGGAAAAGGGCACGGTGAGCCATTAGTGAAACGACACAGTACGTCACAAGATGATTGCTTGCGAACATGCGACCAGTCAAACGCTACCAGTTTTGGAATCCAAATCATATTTCGCCATGTACCCATCAGTTACCTTCTTCATCAAGATTTGTGCAGAAGTCTCCTGGCAAGCTGGACCTCCGCACGCTTGCTCGGCGCAAGGCCCGAGCATTCTCAGCTGACTTTTGCAGTTCGGCTTGAAGTGGAGCCGGAGCCGGAGCAACTGGAGCCTGCGTTTGGTTTTCGGGTCCTGTCTGTTGCTTCTGGGCAAACGCGAGACTTGGCTTTGAGCGGGCATGCAAAGATCCATCACCAGGCGTAGCCGATGGAGCCTTCACGATGTCGCCAAGGAATCCAAGATCCAGAGGAAACCCTGCATGATCATCGATTTAGATGAAAAGACGTCAGATTCTTCAGATCCGTGCTGCAAGTAATGCATTGCGCATAGTCGCAGTCCTCAGAGCGTACCAGGAACAGGTGAGTTGTGGTTCAGAGGGTGCAGGACTCCGGATGATTTTGGACCCCTCAGGCTTCCACTGCCAGAGTTGCCTCCGGCCGACATCTTGGCAGATTCTCCTGTCCCAGCCCGACCAGCGCGTCCAGTGTCAAAGCATGAAGAACTTGAAGGTCCGTTCCGTCGACCCTGGGGATCTACGACCCGCCCGGCTTGGTAGGCCTCCTAGCTCCAGGCTGATCGCAGCTGCAGTATGTGAAGTTCAGCTGAATGTGGCAGGGAACCAAATCCGAGAAGACGGCGATGTTTTTCTGCCAAATTTTGTTGGAGTTGTGGGAATCCGAAAGGACTTGGGCACACAGCGTGAGGCGAGAACGGATCTCCCAACATCCAGGGGAAAGAAACTGGCGGCAACTCAGCATTCGAGTAGATGGTCGACGTCCAACTGCGCCAGCAAAAGTGGTTTCTCTAGTGGCCCGTCAACTTCCGCTCATTGGAGGATAGCGACAGGGGGAAGGGGTCCCCAGCCACGACGATGCCAAGACAAACCGAGCCAACCAAATCGCGCTGCTTCCCGCCAGTTCCCGCTCTTGTTTCGAACGGGATTGCAACGGCCATCCCTGACAGCAGCAATTTCGCCAAAGGTGAAATGACTCGGATACCAAAACCTCGCTAACTACTAAGTTGGCTTGCCCGCGAATCCCAATTTTAACATGGCATACCCACCTCTTTAGAGAAAGGAACGCGGTATCCGGCCCTCGCTTGCCATGATCGATCAGCTACATGTTGCGCTAATCGAGCATGGGGTAGAGGGTCATGTGACCGTCGCTCGATCGTGACCATCACTCCTTCGCGATCAAGCACGAACGCCAATTTCAAAATTTGGACTCTTTCTTCATGGCACAGAAACCACCCTGGTATGCAGAAGAAATACCTTGAAACCCAAACCTGTTATGATTTGTGACGTTCTTGTACAGTTTACTATGACCACTTGGCCGTGTCCATACTCGTGCATATCCCTCAGGCGGGCCCTTGTGACACCGGTGCAACGACTGGCGGCGGACTACTGGCTTGGAGCTGGCCGACTACCGTTCCAGAGCCCTAGATGCTGCCGGGACTCCCTGCTGTCTTCTCTACAGCTTTAGGCGTCTTTCGGCAGACTGGCCATGAGCCCTATTTGCATGTTTTTGCATTGTATGTCCACCGTCTGATGATGGATGCATGCATGTGACCAGTCGTAGCGTCTGTCTTTTGATCCTGCACGTCTAGGTTCAGACGGCGTAGCATTATGACATATGTGCGCAGAATTACAGCCAAAACGGTGGTTTTGTGCCGGTTTTTAAGACAGCTCTTGGACTGCCGCGTGCGACACCCGCCGTGCGCTGCGGCAGGTATTTATGCCTTGGACCTGTCATTTGTTATTTCTCTCTGTAATTATATTCAGTTTGAGTTTCCTCACACTCTGTTCGTGTCCCAACCCAAACCCTCACAGTTTTGTCTCCAACTTGTGACTGTTGTCACACGCTGACCTGGCGCTGACGCCTAGCGTCACGACAAGTGGTTAGGAGCAACAAGCACTTCTCTTGGTATCAGAGCAACAAGCCAGAGCTTGTTGTGCTGCACAGCAGAGATACAGCAATCGCAGCAGCAGTGAGCAGCAGCAGCGGCAACAGCACACAATAGCTGCGAAAGGTCTTGGGAGGACCCACTAACTTGCGCCATTGCAAGGCGTAGGCCGCAACACCTACGCGACAGAGGAGTCGTGCAGGAGGGGTGCAGCAGTGTAGCAGCACGCCAGCGCAGCAGCGCCATAGCTGCTGTCCAGCAGCGCAGCAACAATGCTGGCAGTTTTGACCACAACAGTAGCAGCAGCAGCAGCAGCAACATCGGCGGCGGCATCAGAAACATCAGCAACAGTAGCCGCCAAAGTGGCTTGAGGCCATTGCCGTCAAGCTCGACGGCAGCAGCAGCAGCAACAACAACAGCAGCGTGCGCCACCGCTGCCCCTGTTGGTGCAACTTCCTAGAAGCCGCACGGACGTGGAGGAGCCGCGGACAAAAATCGTGTCAGCCACCACCTCCCCGTCGACACGAGCTTGCCGTGGCTTCAAACGAACGCCGTTTTCGGCGTTTGAGGGCCATTGAGGACGTGCGAAGCCAGCAGGATGAGATGCGTCGCCTCCAGAGAGAGCAGACTGACGCTATGCACACGCTGACTGAGCTTCTGCGTGCTCAGTCCACTTCTGCGGCTCCTCAGCGGGATTCTGAGGGAGCTGCCGGCATCGCGGTCTCTACCCAGCAGTCGGCTCAGGCACTTGTGACTGGCGCTCAACCTGTCCCACCACCTGCTGACCTCCTGGATGTTGAGCCACTCATGCCAGGCATTACGGATGATTCCCAGGCTCAGGAGATTCGAGTTTTTCAGGAGCGCCTCCGTCAGCTGCAGACCGGCACCCGATCTCCTCCGTTTTCCCCGATACGATTGTCACCTGACCACCCCGGTGACATCCTCTTCCAGGAGTCTTTCCCGTCTCTCATCCTTCTCAGCCTATGGTTCCTCTCCCCACGGAGCGGCAACCCAAGGATTTTGAGGCACCACCTCCACGGTACATCAGTGAGGATGGCTTCGACTGCTGGGAGATCCTGTTTCAGGTGTGGGCTACTTCTGAGGGAGTGTGGCCTTACTACCACAGTCCGTACCAGCCTACACACCCAGCACAGGTACTGACAGCAGCCTGGGCCATGCGCGGACTCCTCTACGCCATGCCACGCGAGACTGTCGTCGACTTCCGCCCCTTCCCTGGCAAGGCCGGCACAGGCACCGGCATCGATCCCCGTGGAGGTTGGGATCTGGCCTTATCCCTGCTGGCCGCAGAGACGCACGCCACTCGTGCATCACACATTCGTGCTTCCCATTCGCTCAATCAGGAGCCTGCGGAGCCTGCAACGGATTACTGGCGACGCGCCATGCGCATCTACACGCGTTTGGGGACGTCAGGAGGCACACAGCTGTGGGCTTTTCGTACGATTATGCTCGAAGTTTGCCTCGAGTACAGCGACATCTTCACATGGTACAGCGACGCTGTCCTCGAGCCATTCTTAGCCACTCTGTAGCTGCTTCCTTGGCCGCATCAGCTCTTCCTTCAGGTGACCTCAGCCCGCGAGGCAGCCGTAGCCCATCAGGAGACTTCCCTCGCTGCAGCAGCCATTGCATCACCACCATCTTCCCTCCTGCAGTCTCCCTCTTCCTCCTCCATCACTTCCTTATCTTCCTCTTCCTCTTTGACCCCGTCTACACCCACGCAGACACAGGGCATTGCAGCAGCCGCCCAGGGGAAGAAGAAGAATAGGAAGCGTGGATTTGGTCAGCAGTAGTCGTCATCTAGTGGTAGCAGTGGCCGTTTTGTGCACTGTTACAACTGTGAAGGCACCCATCGCTACACCGAGTGCCAGCAGCCGCTCGACTGGGCGCGGATCACTCGTGGGCTCCAGACTACTCATGCTCTCCGTTCCACGTCTAGCACGTCACCTGCATCCTCTTCCGGACGCGCGACGGCCACGACTGCAGCTGTTCCTCCCTCCTCACCAGCTAGTAGTAGCGATCCGGACCGGCGCGACCACACCATCGCCGAGCTTTGCCACCTTCTGGCGCTCCGCTTTCAGGGAGGTGCGAGTATGTTGTCATCGTCGGGTGGTTCACAAAATGTTTGTTTGTCCGTTTCTGTGGCTCGTGACGACGCGTGTGGAGGAGCACATCCAGCATGTGATGATGATGGGCCTGACTGCACCGAGTGGATTCATGAGTCTCATCTTTGTGTTGTGCGTCCTTCCTCCCCACTGACGGCTCAGCGTCCCTCTGATGCCGAGTGTTCCATTGCTCGTTGCACAGTGACGTCCTCCAGTCGTGACTCTGGTGGCACTTGGATCATCGATTCTGGTACCACCCATCACATGACGTGCCGTCGCAGTGACTTTGTTGTTCTCGGCCTTGTCACATCTGTCCGTTCCGTTCGTATAGGCTTTGGTCAGTCCTTGCCAGTCCATGGTGTTGGGGTTGTATGTTTCGATGGTCCGTCTAGCCCCTTGTACCTTTCCAACGTGTTACTTGTTCCTGATCTTGACCTCAGCTTGCTTTCTGTGTGTGCTTGCACCTTGATGGGTCTCTCTGTGGAGCATACCCCTGACTCAGCGACTGTGACTGCTACTGACACCCGCAGTGTCGTCCTACGTGCTTCAGTCATAGATGATCTGTATCGCATCGCTCGGCCCTCCTCTCCTTGCTCTTCCTCCTCCTCCGGTCGTGTCTTTGTCACTGGTGTTCTATCTCCTGAACACCAGCGGTTGCTTCATCGCCGTCTGTGTCACTTGGGCTCCGACACTGTGTCGAAGCTCATTCGGACACAGCCCGCTCTCGGTCTTGACGTAGCTTCTTTCGAGAAGCCACCCAAGGCTGACTATCTTTTTTGCGCTCAGGGGAAGATGCACTGGTGCACTTACCCTGACTCTCGTTCCTGAGGGCTTCGGCCTCTCGAGTTGTTCACTCAGACCTTCTCGGCCCTCTCCCGATCGAGTCTCTGTCCGAGAGGGGCCGATATGTTCTGACTGTGACTGATGACTTTACCCGGATGCGGTGGGTCTACAGTCTTCGTCAGAAGAGAGACGCCGCCCTTGCGGTTCGACTATGGCTAGTGATGGCTGAGCGTCAGTCCCGCCACACGCTACATACCTTCCGCTCGGATCGCGGCGGCGAGTTCCTTGGCGAGATGGACTCCTTCTTTGCCGAGCACGGGATTTTTCACCAGGTCTCCGCTCTTGCTACCCCCCAGCAGAACAGTGTATCTGAGCGCTGGAACTGTACCATGGAGGATGCGGTTCGCGCCATGCGGTTTGGGTGCGGTCTCCCAGAGTATGTTTTCTTTGAGGGTTTCGCCTACATGACTTGGGTCTGGAACCGCCTTCCGCACGGTCCACTTCCGGACCATATTACACCGTACGAGCTCTTGTTTGGACACCGTGCTGACCTTCGTCTCGCTCGGGTCTGGGGCTCTTTGGCTTCCGTGTGGTACACCAAGGACCAGCAGGGGTCCAAGGTCTCACCTCGGGGCCGCTTGTGTGCCTTCATAGGCATTTCCACTCGGTCGAAGGCCATGCGCTTCTGGGACCCTACTCGTCGTCGCTTCATTGAGTCTCGCGACGCGCTGGTTTTTGAGTCTCTCACATACCATGACCAGACTTCGATCACAGCACTCTCCGCCGCCCATGTTCCTTCTTGTGAGGGTTCTCGGCCGATGGGCGAGACTTCTACACCAGCGAGCACCTCTCATTAGGCTGATGTGTCCGCTCGAGCCCCCTCTCGGTCTCCGGCCCTTGATGATCCGGCGATCATTGTCGTCGGTCCAGAGATCTCACCTGTACAGCCTGTTTCACACCCCACAGGTACCTTTGTTCCCACGCCTCCTTCTGCACCAGCACCTGTGTCTGCTGGCACTCTTGTTTGTGTATCTGATCCAGTCTCACCCACTTTCGTTCCTAGGTCGACTGGTACTCCTGCCTCAGTGTCAGGTCCAGTCTTGCCTCCTCCGGCTGTCACACCCAGCCCCGTGTTCCCCACACACGCATCTCCTCGCACGGCATCTCCGGCTGCCTCGTCTCAGCCCTCACCAGCTGTGGTCGTACTTGTCCCTGTGGTCGTACCTGTCCCTGAGCCTAAGGTGCGTCCCTCGACCTCAGGTTACTCCCGTGAACCCGGTGGCCGTCTTCGACCACTGGATTCCGGAGCTCAGCGAGCGTTGCGCCCCGGACCAAGGCACTCCTCTCGCAGCATCGCGAGTGGTGACCCCGGCACAAAGGCCCTAGGCCTGAGTGTCCGCACTGAGCTCACAGAGGTACATCCAGCGTGCCCCGTAGAGCACGACCTTGTCACTCGCGAGTTCCATATGGCCTGTGACGCCACAGCTGATCTCGTGGCCGTCAAGCCCGGCACTGAGGCGTGTGCACTTGCCACGCAGAGTTCTCCCTCTATGGCGCCCGACCCGGGCACACTGAGGGAGGCTCTCTCATCATAGGATGCTGACGCTTGGCATGCTGCCTGCGAGGATGAGCTTCGAGCTATCCGAGAGTACAGAGTCTACGAGCTTATTGACCTTCCTCCTGGGAGGAAGGCTCTTCAGGTCAAGTGGGTCTTTCACAAGAAGGTGAAGCCGGATGGCTCATTAGAACACTACAAGGCCCGCTTGGTCGTCAAGGGGTACTCTCAGATTGAGGGAGTCGATTACCCTGACACCTTTGCCCCTGTTGGCCGCATGACCTCAGCTCGAGCTCTGTTCGGTGTAGTGGCTCAGCATGACTGGGAACTGCACCAGATGGATGTGAACAATGCGTTCCTCCATGGCTCTTTGGATGAGGAGATTTACGTGGCTCAGCCACCAGGCTTTGAGGATGGTGACAAGGTCTGGCACTTGCGCAAGTCCTTGTACGGCCTCAAGCAGTCTCCGCGGTGTTGGAACCGGGAGATCACCGGCACTTTGACTCGTGCAGGATACGTACAGAGCGAGGCAGACCCCTCTCTTTTCATCCTACCAACACCCGAGCGGTTCACCGCCATCTTGGTCTATGTCGATGACCTTTTGATCGCGTCTCCGTCCCTGGAGGCCGTGAAGGAGGCCAAGGCTATCCTATAGACTGCCTCTAGGATGAAGGACCTTGGTCTTGTATCGGTATCTCTTGGTATGGAGATCGTGCAAGATCGCAGACGTCGGACACTGTTGTTGCATCAGGCCCGATACGCACGAGTCGTGGAGGAGCGCTTCAGCGATCTCCTTGGTGCAGTGTCGTCCGCTTCCACACATCTTACACCTGATGGGCAGGATGCCCTGAAGGTGGATGATCCTACACAACTGGTGGAGACAGTGGAGGTGACCTTGTGCCTCCGTCTCATCGGATCTCTGATACACCTGGCCACTACCACGCGTCCTGATATCGCGTTCGCCGTCAACCTCCTCGCTCAGTTCTCGCAGGCTCCACATGTGAGAGCCCTTCATGCGGCTGTGCGAGTGGTACGGTATGTGTTCTCCACGCCGTACCTCGGACTCTGTTTTCGTCAGCAGTGTTTGGTAGTCCTTGACGGCTACACTCACAGCGACTGGGCTTGGAGCCCAGATGGACGCAGCCGTACAAGTTACGTGTTCTTGCTCGGTGGTACCACTCTCTCTTGGCGAAGCAGGAAGCAGGGCTGCATCGCACGTAGTTTGTCGGAGGCAGAGTACGTTGCTTTGGGCGCAGGGGCTGCTGAGGCAGTATGGCTGCAGCGCTTGTTTCTTGACCTTGGGCAGTCAGTACCCGCCATTGTGTTGCGTTGCGAGAACGAGAGTGCTCTCGCCATTGCGGAGAACTCCGGTGTCTTTCATGCTCGCACAAAGCACATTGCGGTTGAGCATCACTTTGTTGGTGACCTGGTGGAGCAACGCGTGATCTCCGTCATGTGGGTTGGCACTGACATGCAGCGTGCTGATTTCTTCATGAAGGTACTAGCTTGCGGAAAGTTCTTGCTGGCCATTCGTTCTGTTGGGCTTCGCCCCATGCCTAAGGGTGGTTGAGTGCGGGATGTGCATCTGTGCCTCATTTGCTTGTGTCACTCATTATTGTGTTTGTATCAATGTTGCACGTGTATGGACATGCGTACCATTGGGTCATGGGGGAGTGTTTTTATTTGTGACGTTCTTATACAGTTTACTGTGACCACTTGGCCGTGTCCATACTCGTGCAGATCCCTGAGGGGGGCCCTTGTGACACCGGTGCGACAACTGCCGGCGGACTACCGGCTTGGAGCTGGCCGACTACCGTTCCAGAGCCCCAGATGCTGCCGGGACTCTCTTCTGTCTTCTCTACAGCTTGCAGGCGTCTTTCGGCGGACTGGCCATGAGCCCTATTTGTATGTTTTTGCATTGTATGTCCACCGTCTGATGATGGATGCATACATGTGACCAGTCGTAGCATCCGTCTTTTGATCCTGCATGTCTAGGTTCAGACGGCGTAGCATTCTGACATGTGTGCGCAGAGTTACGGCCAAAACAGTGGTTTTGGGTCGGTTTTTAGGACAACTCTTGGACTGCCGCGTGCAACACCCGCCGTGCGCCGCGGCAGGTATTTGTGCCTTGGACCTGTGATTTGTCATTTCTCTCTGCAATTATGTTCAGTTTGAGTTTCCTGACACTTTGTTTGTGTCCTTACCCAGACCCTTGTAGTTTTGTCTCTAACTTGTGACTGTTGTCACACGCTGACCTGGCGCTGACGCCTAGTGCCGCGGCAAGTGGTTAGGAAGGTTCTAGGAAGCTTCTCAAAATCCTCTTCACATTCGGGTTTGAGGGTTTTGTTTTTTAAGCGGGCATCTGCTGGGCCCGGCGATAACGGGGCCCAACAGATGCCCGCACGCAAACCCCATGCAAACCCCACGCAAACCCCTACTTCGAACAATGACAAACACCTCAAATGATGGGTTTGTCATTGTTCGAGGAGTAGGATCACGTTAGCATTGCGCCGCTGCATTCCATGCAGCGACGACAGCGTTTTTTGGTGGATATGTAGCTAGAGGGCCGGCTCGGCCCTCCCTCCTCTCTAAAGTGAGGGGTGGTTACGCACCACCCCTCGCGTCAGCGAGGGCTGGCCGGCGGCCAGCACTTCGCTGGCCGCCAACCAGTTCGCTGCCGGCCGGCTGGACGGCCAGCAGCCGGCCAAGCGACCGGCCGGCCACCAGCCGGCCAGCTGCCAGCCGCCGATTGCGGGCCTTGAGGGCAAGGCCTTGTGGCCTCGTGCCCTCGCCCGCCCTCATCCTCCTTGCAAACGAGCAAGCGAGGACGAGAAATAAGGGGAGCAAGGGTGAGGATGAGAGATGAGAAATGCAGTGTGGCAGTGCCACGCCGACCGGTCGAAGGAGCCACGTGGCTCGAGCGGGGTTACCTGGGACTGTGGGCGGTTGGACGGGATGGCTTGAGGGTTAGAGACCCTCAAGCACCGCGGTTTTGGCCTAGTCGGCCAAGGATTCCGTCCAATCCGCTACATTGGTATCAGAGCTCGAGGGCTCGAATCCCACATTGGGATTGCCGGAGATGCCGAGGCGGCCCTCACTCCTAGTGGGGGGGAGTGTAGCGTGGCAGTGCCACGTCGACTGGTCGAAGAAGCCACGTGGCTCGAGCAGGGTCACCTGGGACTGTGGGCGGTTGAACGGGATGGCTTGAGGATCAGAGACCCTCAAGCACCGCGGATTTGGCCTAGTCGGCCAAGGATTCCGTCCAATCCGTTACAAGAGAGAACTCGCGCAAAATCGCCAACGTGTCTCGCACGCGATGATTTTGCACCACAACATCAAAACGTAAATCAAAGTTCATTTGCGACGAACTTCGACATAAAACAAACAAAAAAACTCGTGCGAACACACGAGTTTGAGGTAAAAACCCTCGGTTTGGATCCCAAAACCAGGGGTAGGGTTAAAAACAAAAATGGGCCTTTGGAGACTTGAAAGATTCGAGTCTCCCTGCTCTGGGTCATTGATGACGATTGTCCCTCAGTCTTGCAAAAGGGGTAAGCCCCTGACGCAGGCTGAGAACGCCATTATGCCAACTCCGACGACAGCTTCACAGCAGGAGGTGGAGGTTCGACTCGTTACAGGATATGTCATTTCGTTTTTTTAGACCTGTGGATATCGTGGCTTTCATTTAGTCCATATTGGGCATGCCGTGCCTAATTTAGTGGGTGCGGACATGCTAGGTTAAAATTTGGACATGGTGGGTATCTAGTTGCTTGGTACTTGCGCCAAATGGAACGTAAATCAGTGTGAGCTGAACTTCAATGCTACTTGCAGCAGAAGCATCCTAGTGAGGAGGAGAGTGAGGGAAGTAGGAAGGACGAGCCAAGCATGCTAGACATCAAATGCCATGGATGCTTGATTGTTCAGTGACGAGCGAAAGAGAGCATACGCTAAGTGCCGAGAGGGAGGCAAACGAGGGGAGCAAGAGCTCGCTGCCCACGATCGGGTGGGGAGCGAGCCCACCTGCGATCCTGGGTTTTTCCCATTTGCCCAGTCTCGAGCCTGACCCTCCACTGGTCTTTTTATCTAATACTGTCAGCAACATGCATCCTGGACAGTAGCACCTGGGCCATCCTAGTTTCAACAATAAATCTGGGTATGCAGGCCTGTGCTTTAGGCAATCCTAATGCACCCTGTGAGTGTGACTCTGAACGGTCTCCTTGTGAGCTGGCGCCACGTGAATGGTGACATCAGCGCCGGTGTCACTCCAGCATCAATCATCTGCGTCAGTGCGGTGAGTGTTGAGCGAGGCTAGAGGTCACAACAGATCTGTGGGACACAAACCAACACTCCCCCATGACCCACAGCCGACGCATAGCGACACGAACTCACAGTCGCAAACAAGTGTCGCAAGAAGTGACAGACGACTGTACACGCACTAGGAACGACCATTCACCGAGGATCACCACGTGGACAGAACAGCCCAACAGCATGCACGACCGCCTTAAAGACGTTACTGCTGAGTGCCTTCGTCAGGAAGTTTGCTCGCTGCTGTCGTGTATCAAACCAGACGACCTCGAAATCACTTGCAGCAATGCGTGCACGCACAAAACGATGCTCAAGATTGATGTGCTTTGTGCGTGTGTGATGCATGTCAGCATGTTCAGCAATTACCTTCGTGCTTTGGTTGTCACAGCACAATGTGATACAGCGGATGGGGACGCGCAGTTGGTGTAGCAAGCGACACAGCCGTACCCTCTTGCAAGTGCCTGCACCGAGAGAAACATACTCAGCCTCACTAGAGCTGTGGGCCACACAACCCTGCTGACCACTCTTCCACGACACAGTGGTCCCCCCAACGAGGAAGATGTAACCTGTACGGCTGCGTGCATTGGTGTCATGTGCCCAGTCGCTATCCGTATATCCATCCACGACGATGGATAGTTGTGCACGATAGCACAATCCACTGCGGGCAGTGGAGAGGGAGTACCTGAGAATGCGTAGAGCAGCCTCCATGTGGCGGGCTCGGGGAGCCTTGGAGAACTGGGCCAGGAAGTTGACGGAGGAGGCGACATCTGCCCTGGTCATAGTTGCTAGGTACATCAGTGACCCAATGACGAGGGGATGGTCAGTCACATCGACTGTCTCCCCCGTCTTAGACATATTCACTGTCTTCAGCATCCTCTGACCTGCTGGGGTCATGGGTGTGGACGCCGTGGGTGTGGACTCTAGCAGTGAGGCAAAACGCTCCCGTAGACTGCGTACGTAGCCTAGTGAACATGGAGCGTGCGACGAGAACGATCACGCTCAAGCTCCATGCCCAAGAAGATGCGAGCAGGACCCAAGTCTTTCATCTTGTACGTGGACTGCAGGAGCGTCTTTCCTCACTAGACAGTGGTCTGACTAGGCGATGCTATCAGCAAGTCGTCCACGTAGACGAGGACAACGACGAATGGGGCAAAGGTTGAACTGACAAAGAGTGATGGATCCATCGTACTACGTCGGTAACCTCCTTTCTCAAGAGTGGATGTGATGTCTTGGTTCCAGCACCGTGGCGACTGCTTCAGGCCATAGAGAGCCTTCCATAGTCGCCGAACTCGGTCTGTGCCATTGGAAAATCCTGAAGGCTGGACCATGTAGATCTCCTCATCCAACTGTGCATGGAGGAACACATTGTTCACATCCATCTGTTCTAACTCCCAGTCGTGGTGAGCCACAAGACTTCACAGTGCTCTGGCAGTGGTATACCGCCCGACCGGTGCAAACGTCTCGTCGAAGTCAACGCTGGGGACCTAGGGGAACCCCTTTGCCATGAGGCGAGACCCCCTCGAAGCCCTTGATGACCGAGTGGTTATCAAGGGCGTTGAACCTGTCACGCATGGTAGCCTCGCACTGGTAAGCGTCAAAGGCTACACGGGCTTGAAGCACAGTGGTCAGCTCAGGGGTCAAGGCAGTGGTGACCGACGTGGTGTGACACTCGGCAATGCTGCTTAAGACAGCAGCTTCTAAGGCCCGCTCATGCTCAGAGGCGAGGAGCGTGTAGCCGAGGGCGGAATTGGGATGGATGATCCCAGTAGCCAAGCCCAGTGCATCCATGCCGGTGGGGAGAACAGGCGAGTGAACAGGCTGAGACACAGACTGAGACGGAGGAGGACGTGCCGAGGTTGTGGAGGTATTAGAACGGTTGGGTAAGGCACAAAGACGCCCACCCCGGACGAAGGGTGAAACAGGAGCAGATTCAGTGGGGACATGCAGAGGCGGGTCAGGCACCCAGACGGGAGAGGTCGCGGGTGAAGGGGCAACGGGAGGTGTGCCTGGGGTGGACGGGATAGCGGGAGACGAGGCAGACTGAGCAGAGTCCGTGACTGGAGACGATGGTACGTCAGAGGGGCTGGACGATATGTTAGAGGAGGAGGACACAGAGGAGGTAGGGATAGGCCCTGACGGTGAGGACTGTAACGAGGGTGAGAGCTGCGGTGCGGCAATAGGGACCGCCGGACCGGCAGGATCGACATCCCCCCTCAACAGAGAGAGAGGCAGGAGGGAGGAGGCAGGAGACAGTCGACCGAGATCGTGAAGGAAGATGGACTCGAAGAATAGAGCATCGCAAGACTCGACGACACGCTGACGGACAGGGTCCCCAAAATGCCTGGCTTTGGAATGCGCAGAAACCCCAAGAAAGGGACACAAACAACCGCGAGGAGACAGTTTCCCATCGCGGCGATCCTCCGGAAGCCAGACAGAAGCAATGCTATCCCATATCCGAGCGAGACGAAGATCGGCCCGATGACCATGCCAGCGCTCAAAGGGTGTGATAGTGCGAGATAGGGGGCCGTGGGGAACACGATTCCATACCCACGTCATTTAGCAAATTGCTTCTAAGGCAAAAGGCGGCGGCAGACCGGAATCAGAAAGAAGCGTGCGGACACCGTCGGCAAGCGTACGGTTCCAACACTTAGAGACTCCGTTTTGTTGGGGTGTGTAAGGAGAGAACGTCTCCAGACACACCCCACGAGACTCGAGGAGACGAGCGGTAGGACCAAGGAACTCACCGCCATGGTTGTTGCGGAAGACGCGCAGCAACCGTTGACAGGCACGCTCAGCATGAACAAGCTACAATTCAACGACAGAACAAGTATCGCTCTATTGGCGAAGATCAAACACCCAACAAAAGCGGGAGACATCATCGGTAAGGCACAAGACGTAGCGACCCACATCACCAAGAAGGTCATGAGGCAAAGGTCCCATGACATCCGCATGAACATGATCAAGGGGATGTGTAGAGTGAGACTCAGAAGGAGGGAAAGGAGAGCGATGCATTTTCCCTTGTGCACAATCAAGACAATCAGTAGGGCAAGGAAAAGGAAGGTAGAGGGTGTGAGGCCAAGAGCAGGCTAGAGACACAGCATGCTTTGAATAGCATCGGTACGGACATGACCAAGGCGACAATGCAAGAAACGGATGAGGTCAGGAGCGAGAGAGGGTACAACGTGTGCAAGAGCAACGCCGACGGCAGGAGCAGAGGGGGTGTGCAAGTGGACACGATAATGTTTGCCGCACTGCACGCCACGGAGCACAGCACGTTGGGAGGAGCGAAGAAAGACAGTGCCTATACCACTGCTAGCAATGAAGGCCATGCCTTGATCATCTAGGGATGGCACAGACAACAGGTTGAGTTCTAGCGAAGGCACATAGAGAACGTCAGGCAGGTACAGAGCACCACTGGGTCTGACAAAGCGCACGACGTCCACACCTTGAACCGGCAGCAATTGACTGGACCCAGTACGAACAAAGCGGACAGAACCGACGGGGCCTAACGAGATAAACAAGGGACGCACGGAAGTCATGTGGTGGGTTGCCCCTGAGTCAAGGACCCGGAGGCCATTGGACACATGCACGGGGGGGGGGGAGCACACTGGACGTGGCGACAGTGCCAACGGAGGACGGAGACAAGGTAGAAAGGGAGAGACCACGAGGAAGGAAATCAGACTACCAACGCTTAATCCACGGGAGAGACGCACACAAGGCACCCAGAACGTGACCGGGAGGATCCCCACGAAGGTCACTGTCAGTCTGAAACACAAGACCTCTGGCCAGNGAGTCAAGGACCCGGAGGCCATTGGACACATGCACGGGGGGGGGGGAGCACACTGGACGTGGCGACAGTGCCAACGGAGGACGGAGACAAGGTAGAAAGGGAGAGACCACGAGGAAGGAAATCAGACTACCAACGCTTAATCCACGGGAGAGACGCACACAAGGCACCCAGAACGTGACCGGGAGGATCCCCACGAAGGTCACTGTCAGTCTGAAACACAAGACCTCTGGCCAGTGGTACAACAGCCTCACCTCCCTGATCGCGAAGGTGGAGAAGCTCAAGGAGGGACTGCTCCAGGTGGCGCTCGCGATCACCGCGATCACCATCCACAGATGCCGGCGGAGCTGGAGTAGATGCGCCGGTAGAATGTGGGAACTACGGTGGAGCGGTGTAGGCCGATGACGGGGGACCAGCATACGCAGGGGCATCGTAAGGAGGTGACCAGCCCCAGGGATAGGGACCAGGATACGAAGGTGAGGGCACACCAAAGGCGGCGTGAGCCTGAGTCGTGAGAGGGATGGAGTAGCGCGATGGGACACCGGCACCGGAGGACGAGGGTGTAGAGGAGGAGCCGGAGGTGCGCGCTTAGTGGGCACGCATCGCCCCGGCGAGGCGGAGGTCATCCGGTGGAGCCGGGCAAGTCCAAGCAGAGTGCTCAGTCGAGGCACAGTTCTAACACACGACGACGCCCGGAACCCGCGAGGAGGCAGCAGCACCATTGTCCTTGCTCTTGCCCTTGCCCTTTCCCTAGCCTTTTCCACGACCGTGGGAAGCAAGGGCAGAGGCAGGAGAGGACAAGGAAGAAGAGGCAGAGGGGGAGGAAGATGCAGTGGAGGAGGAGGGTGGAGCAGCAGTGGTGACCGCAGCAACACCCATGACGACAGAGCGATGGAGATGCTTGTTCTAAAGACTAGTCCACCAAGCAGCAAGGCGCTCGGATGTGAAGTCCCAGAGAGCACCAATCCCAGGAGGCGACCTGGGCAAGATAGGCTGCAAGGCAAGGCGCTGTAGCTCATTAGCTTTGATGCCGCGAAGGAGATCGGACAGCTCGAGAATGAGACTGTTGACCATGGCAGAGAGTTGTCCGGGAGCCGCGTAGTCAAGCTCACGAAGGAGCTTGAAACCCCGAGCCCAATAGGCATTGGCGGTATCATCAGCGTGCATGAGGAGCGTGTTGAACCAAACCGTAAGCGCGCTCTGAGCGGCCTGGCCTGTGACGGTTGTACGGCGACGCAGCATGGCGTATGCGCCAATGGGGTCAGTAGGGCGCTGGGCAGCAGGGTCAGCATTGAAGGTGCCAACATCATCAATGAGTGATTCAGGGACAGCAGCAATAAGGGCGCGGACAGCACGAGAGGACTTAGCAGCAAATGGTGTGAAGGGAGTAATAGCTGGGGAGTAGTACTCCCATAGCTGCTCTTCCCGAGCCCAGGCGCTGAAATGCACCTCCCAAGAGGAGAATGGATGTGAAGAGGTAAGTGTAGGCGGCTGAGAAAAGAAGTCATGCTGGCGAGGCGCAAGCAGAGGTGAAGCAGTAGCGGCAGTGCTAGTGTGCGCAGCAGCAGAAGTACTAGAAGCAGAAGGGGTGACCGCCGAAAGATTGGGATTAGCCCTAGAAAGGGGAACAACAGACGCAATGAGGAGGCGACTAAGCACAATGGAAGCTACTTCATTAGCAAATGCAGCGCGGTTTTCCTTAGCGAGCTTAAGACGATCTTCAGCTTCTTGCTGGGCCTCGTGAGCAAGGGCCAGCTGGCCCTGAAGGGTCGCAATGACTGACTCGTCGTCACCAGGCATGGTGACGACGTGCGGGCCCTGCCGGACAGACTTTGGCAGAGTTTCCCCTGCCCCAGTGGGCGTGGGGAGAAATGGGGTTGTCTGAAGCGAAAGATAAGAATGCTGCAGGACAGTCCACCCCAAGTCCGACAGGACAAGCCACCACACAGAAGGCAGAAAAAGGAATGCAAGCAGGTATAGTGTGTAGGAGGGCAGACAGGAGGACGGACTGCGCAGGGTGGCAAGGAGATGTGGGATTGCAACAGTAGCGGATGCAGAAAGGATGGCGAGTGTAGACGCAGCTGGAACCACGAGAGCTAGGGTTCCAGCGGTGAAGGCTGCACCGAGAGTGATGAAGATAGCCGCAACAGAAACAGTCACAGTGATGAGGCTGGAGCCGGTAGATGGAGCAGATGCGACAGTTGTGACGGCGACCGACGTAGAGGAGCGGATGGACGATGCTGCGGCAACTGTAGCAGATGCAGCTGAGGCCGTCGTCGACGCAATAGCAGAGGTTGCTATGGAGATTTGAGTACCTATGTCAGCAACGGCTGCAGCAATGGGTCCAACAACGGCTGCGGCCTCTGTGTATGCCTCTAGGGAGCTCCCGGCGGAGGTTCCTGCAGGGGCGTGCGAAGCTCTAGTGGTTGCGGTGAATGTAGCTGCAGCCGCTACAGCTGCGTCTATGATAGGAGAAGTGGTACATGTGAGAGCACCCACAAGACTGATGATGTCCTGTGTTAGTGTTGCGTACTACTGAGCAGCGGCGGCCTCTGGGTTGACGTGCGGCAGGTAATCCCCTCCAAACAAAGGGGTTGGGGAGTGGCTTCCCGGACGGTGACGTGAAGCGTGTGCAGTCGGTGCTAAGGCACACTCGGACACCCGGTCGCCGCTCATGCCTCTGCGACGATGTTCACGGTGAGGCAGCGCCCCCCTCCGTAGTATCCACCAGACGGGAGCGCACTGAGACTGTCACGATTCGCCAGCGTGGAAGCTGCCGCACCACCGCAGCGGTGGAGTAGTGAAGCTGGCGGCAGCACCAGCAGCACAGAGGCACAAAGGATGCCGCAACGTGTGGCACTACTGCACTACAGCTTCTTATTGCAGCGTGGCTTGAAGTGCGATAGCCTCTGCTGATGCGGTTGACGCAATGCAATGACTGCACGCGCACTTCTGCGGTGGCTTAGAGTGCAGCTGCTACGGCGACAAACGACAGCTGCTTCTTCGGCTATGGCTGCTTAAAATACAGTTGCTACAGCTGTGAGCGGCTGCTATTGCGTAGAATCTAGCTGCTTAGGATGCAGCTACTGCGGCTGAGGTTGCTTAGAGTGTGGTTGCTGATGCTACCGCGGTTGTTGTAACAAACGTTGCTGCTACAGAGGGCCCTAAGTTGCACCTGCACGTGCACTCAAGTCAGCGGGTGTAGCAGTGTATGCTAACGCCGCCGAGACTAAGCCTGGTGCTGCTGCTGCAGGAGCTTAGGTGTGCTAGACCCTAGGTCTGTGGCTGTAACAGCCAGATCTGTAGCAGTAGCAGGAGTTGTTGCTTCGGGTGCATGTCTGCAATCTGCTGCTGTTCGTGCTACTGCGTTGAATGTGGCGGCAGCAGTGGTTGCAGGTACTGGCTCCGCAGTTGTGAGTGCTGGCTTTGCAATGCAGCTGCTACCGTTGCAGTTGCAGCTGTGGCGACTGAGAATGCTGTGACTCAAAAAGATGCTGCTGCTTAAGCGGCTACCGTAGCTGTGGCAGCTGCAGATCTGCAACACCCGCGGACGCGAGCAGTTTTGTGGGAGCAAAAAAGGGAAACACTCGCGGGTGTCTTCACGTGGCTCCTGCTGCTGTCCGCCACAAGATGTGAGTGAGCAGCGAGCTGCCGTGGGAGCGAGTTCCATTGCAGCTTGGCAGCAAGAGTGCTCCACGTGGCACAAACAGCGGCGGAAGCGGCGGTGGCGACGGAGACCGGTCGCACACCAGGATCTAGCGCTAGATTCATGAGTGCAACACCCCCTCTCTCCACTGCTCCGATACCAGTAGTTGAAGGATCCTAGTGAGGAGGAGAGCGAGGGAAGTAGGAAGGACGAGCCAAGCACTCTAGACATCAAATGCCATGGATGCTTGACTGTATAGTGACGAGCGTAAGAGAACACACGCAAAGTGACAAGAGGGAGGCAAACGAGGGGAGCAAGAGCTCACTCCCCACGATCGGGTGGGGAGCGAGCCCACCTGCGATCCTGGGTTTTTCCCATTTGCCCAACCTCGACCGTGACCGTGCACTGGTCTTTTCATCTAAGACTGTCAGCAACATGCATCCTGGAGAGTAGCACCTGGGCTATCCTAGTGTCGGTAATAAATCTGTTTATGCAGGCCTGTGCTTTAGGCAATCCTAATGCACCCTATGAGTGGGACTCTGAACGGTCTCCTTGTGAGCCGGCGCCACGTGAACAGTGACATCATCGCTAGTGTCACTCTAGCATGAATCACCTGCGTCAGTGCGGTGAGTGTGCAGCGAGGCCAGAGGTCACAACAGAACTATGGGACACAAACCAACAGTACTCGACAAACAAAACACACCAACACAACAGAAATTTCGATTACATAGTGGGCCATCAAAGCAAGTGAAATGAAGAAGGGAATATCATGGGAGAAAATTTCCGGGAAATAAAGCAAATTCAATCAAACATATCCAAAACATGGAACTAACTAACTCATAAATTGCATTACATTTTTAACGCTTCCATAACATGCAACAACCTTCTATACTTTAAAGACGAATCATGTTTTCTTCTATCGTTGTGCTGAATTATCTACTCATTACAAGTGAAACTACCATCTTCATCTTCCCCGTTCATACTATCGCAATCTCGAAAAAGGGCACATACATCCAAACTGCGTGGTTTACGACTCGTCTAGACAAGAAGTACCGGGCTCAAATCACGACGAGGGTAGGTGCCTGTTTCGAGTGGTTGTGCATCAGAAATGTCCACTTTGGATTGTCATGTCTGGTTTGTGCCTAGAACCAAGCTGCACACACACGAGGACCCACTATCGTTCAGTTCTTGTTTCGCATATACTAATATGATGATTGAGTAATCGACGATGCTATGTATAACAACAGTATCTCTGTTTGAATGGCCGGACGACATTACGCGCAGAATCGGCCTCAATACTCACGTTTCAACAAACAGCACCCAAAACAATTGCGGCCTCGAGAAGCATAGTACATGATGTTTCTTCCTGCTACGATGCAAGTTTCAAAAATCTCAACGACATTGTGCAGTTACGCTAGACTTCATACAGCAAAAAAGAGGGTTGGGAATGCCAATCGTCAACTCTCATTAACCTGTGATGCCTGGAGTGCTTTTGTGACTCGTCATTTTCTTTTGCAATGGAACTAATGTTTTCCCACAAGTGGTGCCGGAAACCCGTCGGCTTCTCTCAACAATTCTCCATTCGTGATTTTCACCGCCATCAACATGATCCTTTTTTCCCTCACACAGACATCCGATGGAAATGCGCTCCCAAGGAAGGCCTCTTCGAACAACCAGGAAGCGCCAAGGCATCATACAGCTACGATTTCTGACGAGAGGCAGTCCACGTCAAGAGGGGGGTCGAATTAGACACCTCTCACAACTTTATCCTAAAAAAATGATACCTTTTTTTGTTGATTGAGAATGTGATTATTCCGTTCCACTTTGAAAACATAGTGGAAATGAGTGTTGTTGTGTGTGTTGTACATGGCTCACGATGACCTCCTGGCTCATGTCCATCCACGTGCAGATCCGTGAGACTGGCGACGGTGGCAGAAGACCGGCGGCCGGCATTGACGGGCACCCAGAAGACTCTCGTATCTTTTAGATTTGTGCTGTGGGATAGCACATAGGCGTGCAGCCTATCAGGATGTAGATCTCGTTGATGCAGCCATTTTGGTTCAAACGGCTCGTCGTTCTGACGTGTTTGCAGGGAGTTATGGCCAAAACAATGTTTTTGCCACTGTTTTGTCCTGCTAGAAAAGAGTGCCCTTGTGCGCCGCATGTGTGTGCATCCACTAGGTCCGTGACACTGTTTAGGCTGTCCAGGCCTCGGTTGTCACACTCTCTCTTCACAATTCAGTATTTGCAGCTTCTGACACTTGTACTTGTGTCCCTAGCCAACCCCTTGCTGTTCTCACCTTCACCTGTGTGTGCTAGTGAGTTAACTGGCCGGCTTGTACTGCCACGCCAGCGCCAGCTGTGCTAGGAAGCTGTCTTTCATGGTATCAGAGCAGAGAGCCAGTGCTCACACAGCTGCGTAGCAGAGACGCAGCAACTGCAGCAGTAGTGAGCGACGACAGCCGCTGCCTTGAGTAGCAACAGCAGTAGCGCCTCTTGTCTTAGCGAGAGGTCCTAGGAGGACCCACCACCATTCCGACCGTTTTCATAAAAAATCTGTGACATTTCCGTGGACGTTCCGCGACAGCAGCAGCCGCTCCTCAGAAACTCCTCGGTGACGAGGTCTCTGCATTGGACACGGCAGATCCGCGACTGCAACAGAACCCGCCGACAGTGCCGCGGATCCACCGTGGTGCACGCAGCGTTCTGAAGTTGTCACCCCACGGTGACGGTGCTGCGGCAGATCTGCGGTGTTCCGCGGATCCGCGACATTCTGCCGCAGCAGCTCATCGGCGGTTCTGGAACACTCCGGCGGTGCTCCACGGTGTTGCGCGGTCACGAGTCTGCGCCAGTTCTGCGGCGGTTCCACGGATCGCCAGTCGCGGCAGCCCTACGGTGGTCACGGAACGCACTGACGGAGGTGTCCCGGCAGTTCACGGTACCCCGCCGTGTTCCGCACCGGCGGGACCGCGTCCAGCTCTAATTGATATGCGGCAGTCTGCAGACATTTTGCGGTGAGCTACACTGCGGAGGTGTTCCACGGAGGTGTTCTGCGGAGGCGTTCCGCGGAGGTGAGGTTCCGCGGTGAGGTGTTCCGCAACGACAATAAAAAAGGAGGGGGGGGAGACTGGCCGTCATGCCGAAGCTCACCCCCTTCAGCGCCGCCACCGATGCGGCTTCCGAGGGTAGCTCCGTCAGTGGCCAACGTCGGCCGCCGCCATTGTCACCACAGCGGCAGCAGCAACACCAGCTGCAGCAGCAGCAACCACATCAGCAGCCGCAGCAGCCGCAATAGCACCAACAGCAGCGGCCGCCAAGCCCGATGACATTGGCGTGCCAGGTGCACACGCAGGCTAACCTACAGGCGTAGAGTCGCAATACTTTGATGAGGCAGGTCGCTGAGCTACAGGACCTGATGAGGGGCTTACTGCCTTAGCAGCTGTAGTCCCAGTAGCAACAGCATCCGTCCGCCGACCCGAGCGAGGACCACCTCGCTCTCGACGGTAATGCTGATGAGGTTGCGGAGAACTTCTCCAACTCAGGCAAGGAGGGCGAGGAAGAGCTGCTACGAGCATGCATCATCTGCCTGGAGGCGCGCCGCAGAGCGCGTGATGCCAATGCTGCCCTCAAGGGCACGAGCTCCAGCACCGACGCCGGCACGAGCTCATCTTGTCGCCCACTGAGCTTAGAGGAGCTGGCTTTGTGGGCTCGCCTGGGTAAGGGGGCTTCCTTCTCTATGCCCGGCCCCGCATTGGCTTCGGTTGTCGCTCTACCGACGGTCAAGCCACCCAAATGGTTTGAGTCGGACTCGCCCGTCTTTCGGACTGGGAACAACTTCAAATCTTGGGAGCCGCGCTTCCGCATATGGGCCATGAGCGAGGGAGTCCTCGCCTACTACCTCACTCCATACCAGGTGTCTAACCCCGCCTAGACACAGATGGCAATGCGCGCTGCTTCCGGCCTGATGAAGGCCGCCCCAGACTTGACCAAGGACTTCAGTCGGTTCCTTGGCGATCCGCAGACCGGCTCGGGAGACCCTTGCACGGCGTGGGCACTGGCTGTCACTCTTTTCTGGGGCGCCACCTTAACCCTGACGTCCTAGCGCCTCGCCGACTTTAACTCCCTCTACCAGAGTGCTCAGGAGTCCGCAACTGACTACTGGCACCGGGCGATCCACCTGCACGAGGAGCTGGGAGATGATGCCCCCACGTAGTACTCCGCCCTCCAGATAATCATCTTCGGCATCCACCCCGACTACGCGCATGTTTTCAGCAACTTCGACCAGACCCTGCTGCGCGACATGGGGAGCGACGGGACCCTACTACGATGGGCCACCCTCCACTTCCTAGAGGCCGCCGGCATGGACGCAGCGAACCGTGCTCGCCGCAACACCGCTTCAGTTGCAGTTGCCGTCGCATCCTCCTCCCCGCCGTCTACAACAACAGCGGCACTAGCTCAGGGGAAGAAGGGCCACAAATCATCAGCCGGTGGTTCCGGGACCCGCAGCTTCAGTAGCACAAGCACAAGCAACGGGAGCAGCAGCAGCAGCGGCGACAGCAGCGGCTCTGGAAGCACGACGGGCCGTCGGTTCGTGTGCTTCAACTACGGGGGTGACCATCGCTACCCCGACTACACTCATCTGTCCGGCTGCCCATTGGACTGGGCAAAGGTCACGCGCGGCCTGCAGCAGGTGCACGAGGCGCTCGTGCGCCATACATCCGATGCGACCACCCGCTCGGCCGCCACTACCGCAGCCGCCCCAGAGCATTCCAGCGTCACAGTAGGCTCCTCGGCTGATCCTCGCGACTAGGCGCTCGCCGACCGCGACAGGACGATCGTCGAGCTGCACCAGTTTCTCACCCTGCGCTCATCTCAGTGAGGTGCGAGTGTGTTGACTGAGCCAAGGGTGTCCTACTGCCTGTGGAATGTCTGTGTCGTTGTGTGATGATGTCTGTGGTGGTCCCCATGTCCAGTCGTGTGCGCGCGACGGACCTGATGATGTGTCTTGGTTGCATGCATCTCATGTGCGCACCGCTGGTCGCCTTGTCGTGTCACCCGCCGAGCGCCCTGTTGCCACGCCTTGTTCCGTCGCTGAGCACCACGTTGGCCCTTGTACGCGTGTCACCGATGTCACCATGGTCGTTCACTCTTGTGCCACCCATTACATGACGTGTCGCAGTGACGCCTTCGTCGTCTTGTATCCTGTTGGCATTGTTCGCTCTCTCCGCACTGCAGCTGGCCATGAGGTCCCTGTCCAGGGTGTTGGTGTTGTGCAGTTCACCGGGCCCACTGGCCCCGTATACATCTCCGATGTCCTCCTTGTACCTGATCTGGAACTTAGCCTGCTGTCTGTCCGTGTGTGCACCAAGATGGGCCTGGGTGTCACACACACAGATGCCGATGCTCGCATCTTTGTGCGCAAGACCGAGGAGACCGTCCTCAGTGGGACGGTCGTCGATGATCTGTATCACATCTCTGGGTCCTCTACGAGTGCCCCCTCGTCTCCTTCTCCCACTGCTCGTGTTTTTGTCATTGGTGCTCTGTCCCCCGAGCACCACCGTTTCCAGCATCGACGCCTCTGCCATATCCACCTGGGGGCTGTCGACAAGCTGCTCCGCACTCAGCCTGCTCTCGGTCTTGATGCGGCGTCCTTCAAGGCGCCGCCCAAGACCGACTGCCTGTCCTGTGCTTAAGGCAACATGCACCGGTCCACCTATCCTGTGTCTGTCTCCAGGGCTCGACGACCCTTGGAGCTTGTCCACTCCGACCTCTTGGGTCCGCTCCCTATCGAGTTTGAGGAGGACCGCGGCGGCTACGTCTTGACATTGACTGATGACTTCACGCGCATGCGCTGGGTCTACAGTCTACGTAAGAAGAGCGATGCCGCCATTGCCGTCCGCACTTGGCTGGTCATGGCCGAGCGCCAATCCTCCCACCCCCTTCAGACTTTCCGCTCTGACTGTGGCGGCGAGTACCTCGGTGACATGGACCGCTCCTTCACCGAGCTTGGTGTCTTCCACAACCTCTCCGCTCCCGTCACCCCCCAGCAGAACGGTGTCTCAGAGCATTGGAACCGCACCATGGAGGATGCGGTCTGCGCCATGCACGCGGACAGTGCCATGCCTGAGGCCTTTGCCTTCGGAGGCATGGCGTATATGACCTGGGTCTGAAACGGCATTCCTCACTGGCCCCTCCCAGGTCACCGCACGCCCTATGAGCTGTGGTGTGGACGCCACGCGGATTTGCGCCTGGCCCGTGTCTGGGGCTCCTTTACCTGCGTCTGGTTCACACCGGAGCAACAGGAGAGTAAGCTCTCTCCGCGTGGCCGCATCTGCGCCTTTGTCGGCGTCGTCCCGCGGTCGAAGACCTGGCGGTTCTGGGACCCTGAGCGATGCCGCATCATGGAGTCCCGTGACGCTCTCTTCTTCGAGCATCTCGCCTTACATCCACGCTCTGTGTGCTGCTCATCCCCCTGGGTGTGTTGGACCCTGTAGTGTGGGGGAGGCTCCTGTCACGGTTGGCACAGTGCCCCCGACCAGTATGGTTACTCCGTCGCCGACACCCCCGGTGCTATCACCAGAGGCGACGCCCACCGGCACCCCCAACCCCATCCCATCTACGACTTGCTCCTTTGCCCCCTCTCCACTCTCGCCCGTGCTCGAGTCCGCGTCCAAGCTTGCTTCTGCGTCTGCGGCCCTGCCTGATCCTGTGTCTCATTCCGTGTCTGCGGCCCTGCCCGATCCTGCGTGTGATTCCGTGTCTGAGGCCCTACCTGATCCTGCGTCCGCGTCCGTGTCTGGCTCTGAGCCTTCTCAGCCTCCGGCCGCGGACATGCCTGCATTTGCCGTGGGGCCGTCCCCGGCTGCTTAGGCCCCGCCAGCCTCTAGTGGTACGCCTGCAGTGCGATCCACACCGCCATGTGAGTCGGTCGCGGCCACTGCTCCTGCCCCGTCGGACCCTTACACACGGGCACCCGACGGACTCCTCCACCCTGGCCCCGCACGCAGCATCATCAACGGTGACCCGGGAACGAAGGCCCTCGGCCTGGATACTCGCGGCCTCACTGAGATTCATCCTGGGTGTGCCACCGGCATGGCACTACTTGCTCATGAGCACGATCTCGCTCGAGATGCCGCTGAGTCCATGGTGATAGTCAACCCTCCCTCTGCGGCATACACCCTGGCTACACGCAGTGCACCACTGCTGTCTCCCGATCCCACTAGCCTGCCTGAGGCCTTGTCAGCCCTGACACTGAGCAATGGCGCGCTGCTTGTCAGGCCGAGCGCGATGCCATCCGAGAGCAGGGCGTCTTTGAGCTGGTGGACTTGCCAAAGAACCGCAAGGCCATCAAGGCCTAGTGGGTTCTCCGCAAGAAGCTAAAACAAGAGGGCACTGTGGAGCGCTACAAAGCGCGCCTGACAGCAAAGGGCTTCTCTCAGGTCCCTGGCGTGGATTACACCGAGACCTTTGCCCCTGTTGGCCGGATGACGACCACGCTCATGCTGCTGAGCCAGGCGGCATAGCACGACTGGGAACTCCATCTGATGGATGTCTACAACGCGTTCCTGAACGGGGACCTTGAGGAGGAGATCTACATGGTCCAGCCACCCAGCATTGAGGATGGTACCGGTCGCGTGTACTGGCTGCGGAAGGCCTTGTACGGCCTGAAATAGTCACCTTGCTGCTAGAATCAGGAGATCACCAGCACGTTGAGACGCAATGGGTACGTTTAGAGTGATGCTGACCCATCACTGTTCCTCTCACAGTCCCCAGCACCGCTCGCTGCCATCCTCGTCTACGTGGACGATCTTCTGATCGCTTTGCCCGACCTGGGAGCAAAGAACACTGCCAAGGCCGTTCTCTCACGGCCTACAAGATGAAAGATCTTGGTGAGGCCTCTGTCTTTTTGGAGATGGAGATCGTGCGTGACCGTGTCCGCCGCACACTCCGTGTTCATCAGGGACGCTACGAACAGACTGTAGGGGAGCGCTTTTCCGACCTCCTCACTGCCGTCCGCACGGCCTCCANTACGTGGACGATCTTCTGATCGCTTTGCCCGACCTGGGAGCAAAGAACACTGCCAAGGCCGTTCTCTCACGGCCTACAAGATGAAAGATCTTGGTGAGGCCTCTGTCTTTTTGGAGATGGAGATCGTGCGTGACCGTGTCCGCCGCACACTCCGTGTTCATCAGGGACGCTACGAACAGACTGTAGGGGAGCGCTTTTCCGACCTCCTCACTGCCGTCCGCACGGCCTCCACGCCCATGACCCCTGAGGGGCAGGCCGCCCTAAAGGTGGATGACCCAGCTGACTCGGGGGAGCCAGTCGATGTGACCCTGTATCTGCGAGTCATCGGCTCGCTCATGTACTTGGCCACCACGACACGGCCCGATATAGCCTTCACTGTCAACCTCCTCGCCCAGTTCTCACAGGATCCACGCCAGCGAACACTGGAGGCCGCAGTCCGGTGTGTGCGCTACATCTTGTCCACCGCAAGCTTTGGCCTGTGCTTTCGCGAGCAGGTGTCCGTTGTGCTCGATGGGTACACAGACAGTGACTCGACGTGGAGTCCAGATGGCATGACCCGCACCAGCTACATCTTTCTCATTGGAGGCACTGCAGTGTCCTGGCGAAGTGGGAAGCAGGGCTGCATCGCACACAGATTATGTTGCTTTAGGCGACGATGCAGCGGAGTGTGTCTGGCTCGTCCGTTTGTTGCGTGAACTGCGTCAGTCCATTCCCCCCATGGTTCTCCTGTGTGACAACATGAGCGCGGAGGCCATCGCCAAGAACTCAGGTGTGTTCCATGCACACACAAAGCACATCAATGTCGAGCACCACATCGTGCATAATCTGGTTGATCATGGTGAGATCTGAGTCATCCACGTGGGCATTGACAGGGAGTGCTCGCATTTTCTGACTAAGGCTCTGGGTCGTTCGAAGTTTCATGCGGCCACTCATTCCGTGAGACTCTGCCCCATCCCTGTTGCAGGTTCATTCCTCATGTGCCACCTTGCTTGTGCTCTCTTTGCTGCCTGCAGCGTCTGTGCGTTTCCTACTCTGTACATCGTTAGTGTCTGCATGTGCATGGACGTGTTTCGCCCTCCGGTCATGGGGGAGTATTGTTGTGTGTGTCGTGCACGGCTTACGGTGACCCTTAGGCTCATGTCCATCCATGTGCAGATCCCTGAGACTGGCGACGGTGGCAGAAGACCGGCGGCCGGCGGTGACGGGCGCCCAGAAGACTCTCGTATCTTTTACATTCGTGCTGTGGGACAGCACATAGGCGTGCAGCATATCAAGATGTAGATCTCATCGATGCGGCTGCTCTGGTTCAAACGGCTCGTCGTTCTGACGTGTCTGCAGGGAGTTATGGCCAAAACTGTGTTTTTGCCACTGTTTTGTCTTGCTAGAAAACAGTGCCCTTGTGCGCCGCGTGTGTGTGCATACACTAGGTCCGTGACACTGTTTATGTTGTCCAGGCCTTAGTTGTCACCCTCTCTCTTCACAATTCAGTATTTGCAGCTTCTCACACTTGTACTTGTGTCCCTAGCCAACCCCTTGCTGTTCTCACCTTCACCTGTGTGTGCTAGTGAGTTAACTGGCCGGCTTGTACTCCCACGCCAGCGACAGCAGTGCTAGGAAGCTGCCTTTGAATGAGGACGTTCTACTAAAACTGGTCAGAAGCCCCTGGATTTTCTCAATGGAGCATATGCCACTTATGAGGATGATACAGGCCCTCCTATTCAACATACCCTTTTTTTTAAGAGTCATTTCTCTAGGCAAGCCACCAGATATGGAAGACGTTGGGTTTTTTCTTCCCGTACATTGGAAGCCTTTCAACCGGGTGTCCAATGACATTGTGAAGTTCCAACCCTTTTCATGCGTGAGGATGCCAATGCATACAGAGCATCCTCTCAATGAACGAGAAGAATGCGGAACATGGCATGCAAACAAAGCCAAAGTGGAAATCCTGAATAGAATCCATCCCACCTCATAAGAGTCTGTTGCACACTCCACCGATTACACAACCTTAACCACTTGCCCCACGTAACCAATGTCATTGCATGGAAGGTTGCACCAAAAAACCAATGGTGCAGCCTAGAACAACCCTCCTCACGCCTATGCACCTCCTCCTCCATCAGGATCCAGGACACTTGATTCGGCACGTACAAGGAGTCGGATGGGTACTTGTTCACACTTGCACGCCTTTGATTCTGAGTGCTTAATGAAACCACCAGTTGTGAGTAGCTGATGTTTGAGTGTAGAGACAAAAAGCTTGTACAGACTATTAAAAACATCACTCACTTGGGACAAAGCGCACCTCCTCCTGCAACTCCACTCCATGTTCTCGACGCACCACCTCCTTAACATGTGCAATGAGCTCCTTCATGTCATCAGACGTACATCCGCCCACATTCACCAGAAAGTTGGCATGCATGGGAGACACTTGCGCACCACCGAGTCGCACGCCCTTCAACCCAGCTCGCTCAATGAGTGCGCCTGCGGGTAGAGGATGGGGCACTGTAGGAGTAGAGCCTGGGTTACGGAAGACCGAGCCCACTGACTTGGCCAGAAGAGGCTGTGTTGCCCGCCGTCTGTGCACAGTCATGCGGCATAAGGGTTGAAATGGATCGGAGTGCTGTCACTTGGGAGGAACATGTATCGTGCAGGCATTGCATCAATGCAGAAACAGATGCGAGACAGTTGGACATTCAGATCTTAACAGAGATCAGAAAATGACAGAACCTGTACAGATTGACTGCAAAAATGAGAGAACCTGCAAAACAACTGCTAGCTTGAGCGGGTTGGGGGGGGGGGAGAGGGGGAGAGGGGGAGAGGTAAAGATCTGCGGCGCTTGCGCTCCTGCTACTGAGATGTTCCTTTGAACTGTCACAGAAACAGAAGGCACGCTGGCCACCCACCTGTCCATGTATGCAACCTGCCGCTGCCGCGCTGCACTGCATCGCCTCAGCTCGAATTCGGCGGCAACAATCACTGCCCCTTGCATGGTCTGAAACACAGAGCTGCGGTACTCAAACGCCAGCTTCTCCCGCGCTAGTCTCTGCAACTCGAAGCGTTGTTGTCCACTAGTACTGCTGTTGGTGGTGGTCGTGGTGATGGTGGTCATGGTGACGGTGGTGGTGGTGGTGGCAGCAACAGGGACAAGGAGATCAACAAACGTCAGCGTGTCGCAGACTTCCTGCATGCACCACAGATAGGCACAAAGAACGGAAACAAAGACAGAGAGTGAGGCAGAGAAAGAAGGTAGTAACGGCACTGAGTCTGATGATCACGCCTTCCGTGCTCTGAATCTCAGAGCTGCAGAGAACGCAGACGATAGCTGCTCCACAGTGAGCCTCTGCTGCTCAAAAGTGCTCTGATTCCCCAAGCCTGCTGCCGTTGTTGCTGCAGATGGTCGTGCTGATGGTGATGGTGATGGCAGCGACATGTTTTGCATCTCCCCAGGTGTCAGCATGTAGCGAAACTTCTGTTCGGAAAACAGACGAAAAAACTCAAAGAGCAGACAGAGAAAGAAGAAATGGCCTGATCATTACTCATTCCAAGCTCAGAAACAGAGAGGTGACTCATGCAAACATCAGATGCTCTTCTGTCATCCTCAGCAGCTGAAAATGCTGCTCATGCCTAAGTGTAATGCTGCTGCTGCTGCTGCTGTTGCTGCTGCTGGTGGTGGCAAGATCAGGAAGAAGGACATTCACAGATGCGAGCATGTCGCAAATCTCCTCTGTGTGTGTGTGTGTGTGTGTGTGTGTGTGTGTGTGTGTGTGTGTGTGTGTGTGTGTGTGTGTGTGTGTGTGTGTGTGTGTGTGTGTGTGTGTGTGTGTG
>SZWC01009639.1:85389-106179 GCA_023375785.1 Penium margaritaceum
GCATTGTTCACATCCATCTGCTCTAACTCCCAGTCATGATGAGCCACGAGACTCAACAGCGCTCTGGCAGTGGTGTACCGCCCAACCGGCGCAAATGTCTCATCGAAGTCGACACCGGGGATCTGGGAGTACCCCTTTGCCGTGAGACGTGCCTTGTACTTGTCGAGTGCACCGTTGGGCTTGTACTTGCGCCGAAAGACCCAACGGGCATCAATGGCTTTGCGCCCAGGCGGAAGATCGACAAGTTCATAGACTGCATGAGCATCAAGGGCTTTGAGCTCGTCATGCATTGCGGTCTCCCACTGCTGCGCGTCAGAGGCTGCACGAGCTTGACGCACAGTGGTCGGCTCAGGGGGCAAGGCAGTGGTGGCGGATGTGGCGTGACACTCTGCAATGCTGCTCAAGACTGCCGCCTCCAAGGCCCGCTCATGCTCAGAGGCAAGAAGCGTGTAGCCGAGGGCGGAACTGGGATGGGCAACCCCAGTGGCCAAGCCCAGTGCGTCCATGCCGGTGGGTAGAGCAGTCGAGTGAGGTGGCTGAGACACAGGCTGAGACAGGTGAGGACGTGCCGAGGTCGTGAAGGTGTTAGAGCGGTTGGGTAAGGCACGAAGACGTCCACCCCGGACGAAGGGTGAGACAGGGGCAGATCCAGCAGGGACGTGCGGAGGCGGATCAGACACCTGGACAGGAGAGACCGCGGGTGAAGGGGCAACAGGAGAAACGACCGGGCTGGATGGGACAGCGGGAGATGAGGCAGAGTGGGCAGAGTCAGTGGCCGGGGACGAGACGTCAGAGGAAGAGGACACAGGGTAGGTAGAGACAGGTCCGAGTGACGAGGACTGCAACGAGGATGACAGCTGCGATGAGGCAATAGGAACTGCCGGTCCGGAAGGACCGACAGGGACTACCAGACTGGCAGGACCGACAGGGACTGCCGGACTGGTAGGACCGACATCCCCCCTCAGCCGAGAGAGAGGCAGGAGGGAGGAGTCAGGCGACAGGCGACTGAGGTCTCGAAGGAAGACAGACTCAAAGAACAGGGCGTCGCGAGACTCGACGACCCGCTGACGGACAGGGTCCCAAAAGCGCCAGGCTTTGGACTGCGCGGAGACGCCGAGAAAGGGGCAGAGACGACCGCGAGGGGATAGTTTCCCATCACGAAGATCCTCCGGAAGCCAGACAGAAGCAATGCTACCCCAAACCCGAGCTAGGCGAAGATCAGCCCGATGACCATGCCAGCGCTCAAAGGGTGTGATAGTGCGGGGAAGGGGGCCGTGTGGGACACGGTTCCAGACCCACGTCATGTAGCACATTGCTTCGAAGGCAAAGAGGGGCGGCAGACCAGATTCAGACAGAAGCGTGCGGACTCCGTCGGCAAGTGTCCGGTTCCAACGCTCAGAGACACCGTTTTGCTGGGGTGTGTAAGGAGCTGACGTCTCCAGACACACCCCACGCGACTCGAGAAGATGAGCGGTGGGACCAAGGAATTCACCACCACGGTCGCTGCGGAAGACACGCAGCGACCGCTGACAGGCACGTTCGGCCTGAACAAGCCAGGACTCAATGACAGAACAGACATCGCTCTTCTGACAAAGAGCAAACACCCAGCGGAAGCGAGAAAAATCATCGGTGAGGCACAAGACGTAGCGACCAACGTCACCAATGAGGTCATGAGGCAAGGGCCCCATGACGTCTGCATGAACACGATCTAGGGGATGTGTAGATTGCGATTCAGAAGGAGAGAAAGGAGAGCGATGCATCTTTCCTTGCACACAGTCAAGGCAATCAGCAGGGCAAGGGGCAGGGAAGGTAGAGGGCAAGAGGCCAGGAGCAGGCTGAAGACGCAGCATACTGTGAATGGCATCAGTGTGGACATGACCAAGGCGACGATGCAAGAGACGCACGAGGTCAGGAGTAAGAGATGGTGCAACGTGAGCAAGGGCGACACCGACGGCAGGAGCGGGGGGGGGCGTGCAAGGGGACACGATAGAGTTTGCCGCACTTTACGCCACGGAGAACAGCACGTCGTGTGGAACGAAGACAGACGGTGCCAACACCACGGCTAGCAGTGAAGTCCATACCTTGATCGTCCAGGGATGGTACAGACAGCAGACTGAGTTCCAGTGAAGGCACATACAGAATGTCAGGCAGGTACAGGGCACCACTGGGTCCTACAAAGTGCACGACGCCCACACCCTGAACTGGCAGCAACTGGCCAGACCCAGTACGAACAAAGCGGACGGAACCGACGGGGCCCAACGAGACAAACGAGGAACGGACGGACATCATGTGGTGAGTTGCCCCGGAATCAAGGACCCAAAGACCACAAGACGCACGCATAGTGGGGAGCACAGTGGATGTGGCAACAGTGCCAACGGAGGACGACGACAATGTACAGAGGGACAGACCACGAGGAAGAAAGTGGGACTGCCAACGCTCGATCCACGGGACAGACTCACACGAGGCACCCAGAATGTGACCGGGAGGATCCCCACGAAGGACACTGTCAGTCTGACACACAAGACCTCTGACCAGCGGTGCAACACTCTCACCTCCCTGATCGCGAAGACGAAGAAGCTGAAGGAGGGACTGCTCAAGGTTGCGCTCGCGATCACCGCGATCACCATCCACAGACGCCGGCGGAGCTGGAGTAGACGCGCCGGGGGAAGGCGGGAACCACGGCGGAGGAGTGTAGGCTGACGATGGGGGACCAGCATACGCAGGGGTGCCGTAAGGAGGCGGCCAGCCCCAGGGATAGGGGTAAGGCGGAGGAGGAGGTACACCTGAGGTGGTGTAAGCCTGAGCCGAGACGGAGGTGGTTGAGCGCGATGCGACGCCGGCGCCGGAGGGCGATGGCCCGGAGGAGGAGGTGCGAGCCCAGTGAGCGCGCATGGCCCGGGCGAGGCGGAGGTCATCCGGAGGGGCTGGGCAAGTCCGAGCAGAGTGCTCAGTAGAGCCGCAGTTCCAACACACGACAACGCCCGGAACCCGCGGGGAAGCAGGAACACCCTTGTCCTTGCCTTTGCCCTTGCCCTTCCCCTTGCCCTTTCCACGACCCTGGGAGGCGAGGGCAGAGGTGGAGGAGGACGAGGAAGAAGCAGTGGAGGTAGAGGAGGGGTCAGCAGAGGAGGAGGGTGCAGTAGCAGCACTAAGCGCAGCGACCCCTGTGACGGACGAGCGATGGAGGCGCTTGTTCTGATGACTGGTCCACCAGGCAGCAAGACGCTCGGAGGTGAAATCCCAAAGAGCCCCTACCCCTGGCGGTGAATCTGGGGGAACGGGTTGGGAGACAAGTTGCTCTATCTCGTCTGCTTTGACGTCACGAAGAAGATCGGACAGCTCTGGGATGAGGCCATTGACCATGGTGAGGACGGCAGAGAGCTGGCCAGGTGCTGCTTTGCCAAGCTCGCGAAGGAGCTTGAGACCGCGAGACCAGTAGGCATTAGCGGTCTCGTCACTACGCATGAGAAGTGTGTTGAACTGGACTGTGAGGGCGCTCTGAGCGGCCTGGCCAGTGACAGTGGTGCGACGACGGAGCATGGCATATGCACCGACAGGGTCAGCCAGGCGCTGGACAGCAGGATCAGCATTGTACGTGCCGACATCATCAACCAGAGACTCAGGAGCGACTGCGATGAGGGCGCGGACGGCACGGGCAGACTCAGTTGCAAGGGGAGTGAATGGAGCAACAGCTGGGGAGTAATACTCCCACAGCTGCTCCCCTTGAGCCCACGCGCTAAAGCGTACTTCCCAGGAGGAGAAGGGAAGTCCAGAGGCCAGTGCAGGCGGCTGAGAAAAGAAATCATGCTGGCGAGGAGCAGGCAGCTGGGCAGCAGCAGCGGCAGTGCCAGGGTGTGCAGCAGCAGAGGTGCTAGAAGCAGAGGTGCTGCCTGCCTGCGGAATGGGGTTAGCCCCTGCAAGGGGAACGGCAGACGCAGCGGGAAGGCGACGAAGTACAATAGCGGCGACTTCATCAGCAAAAGCGGCGCGGTTGTCCTCAGCGAGCTTAAGACGGTCCTCAGCCTCCTGCTGGGCCTCGCGAGCGAGGGCGAGCTGGCGCTGAAGAGACGCAATGACTGACTCGTCGTCACCGGGCATGGTGACAACGTGCGGGCTCTGCCAAAAAAATTTCGGCAGAGTTTCCCCTGCCCCAGTGGGGGTGGGAAATATGGGGTTGCCTGAGGCAAAGAGTAGAGATGCTGCAGGACAGCCCATCCCGAGTCAGACAGGACAAGCCACCGCAAGGCAGGCAGGAGAAGAGTGCAAGAAGGCACTGAATGCAGCAAAGAAAGTCAGGAGGATGGGGTGTGCAGAAAGGCAAGCAGAGGAGGAATAGCAGCCGCTGCAGCGGCAGACAGAACAGAGATGGTGGAGACTATGGGCACCACGAGAGCAAAGGCTCCGGTGGTGCAGGCGGCACCGAAGGTGACGAAGACGGCTGCGATGGAGACAGTCGCCGTGACGAAGCTGAAGGTGGCAGATGGAGCCGATGCTGATGCGGCAACTGCTGCGGCTGTAGAGCTGCGGATAGAGGCTGCAGCTGCTGATGTTGCTGTTGCAGCTACGGCTATGGAAGAGGCAATGGCAGAAGCTGCGGCAGAAACCTGTGTGCCTATGTTAGCAGCGGCTGCAGCGATGGGACCAGCGGCAGCCGCTGCCTCTGTGCACGAGTCAGTAGCCCGACCTGCCGAAGTCGAGGCAGGAGCACGCGACGCTCTAGCAGCGGCGGCAAGGGTGGCTGCAGCTGCTGCAGCGGCGTCAATGAGAGCAGACGTCGTGCGAGTGAGAGTACTCACAAGACTTACAACGTCTTGTGCGAGTGTTGAATGCAACTGGACCGCAGGCAACTCTGAAGCGTCCTGAAACGGCGGGTCCCCCCCGAGAAAGAGAGGCGGAGAGGCGCTTACCGAACGGTGATGGGAAGTCCACGCAGACGTGGATGCGGCAGGCCCGGATTCGCGGTCACCCCTCATCACTCTGCGATGACGCACGCGGTGCTGGGGCAGCCTGCCCTCGTAGTCCGCACCAGGAGGGGGCACGCTCTGGTTGCCGGGTTGTGCCAGCGTGACGGGTGCGGCACCACAAGATGGTGCACGCAACTGCGATAGCAGACACTTGGTCACGGGTGCTGCAGCTGCCGCCGCGGGTGGAGACAACGGTATGAGGCCGCGGGCGCTGCTACTGCCGTTACGGGTGCTGTTGCTGCTGCTGCTGCTGCCGACCGCGGGTGCTGTGCTGCTGCTGCTACTGCTGACTATGGGTGCTGTGCTGCTGCTGCTGCTGCTGCTGCCGACCGCGGGTGCTGTGTTGCTGCTGCTGCTGATGACCACAGGTGCTGTGCTGCTGCTGCTGCTGCTACTGCTGCTGTTGATCGCGGGTGCTGTGCTGCTGCTGCTGCTGCCGACGGCGGGTGCTGTGCTGCTGCTGTGGCTTCTGCTGTCGCGTGTACACAGCTGCGTTTGCCGTGGCTGTGGCTTACACCGCAGCTCCTACTGCATAGGTATGAACTTAACACTGCAGTTGCTATTCATTGAGACAGCTGCTGGTACTAACTGCTGCCACTGCTGTAGTTGCAGTGGGGTTGGTGGCAACTGCCACGTCACTACCAATGGAGGTGGTGGCGGCTGCCCCAGGACTCCGGTTATAGTTGCACCTGCTGCCTAGGCCGTCCGCCTTGTCACACAAGTGGTGTGTGTGGCTGCAGGGACATAGGTGAGCTGAGGGAAGAGCTGTGGGAGGACTACGAGGGCGTGTTTGAGACTCCAGCGGACGACGGGGCCCAGCGACGGCATAAGGGAAGATGGCGGGTGGCGGGTGGCGTCGGTTGGTGTTGCCACAGGAGCGAACACAGCCACTCGCCAGAGACACAGCACTGCCTATCTAGACGTACTGCGGCCTCCCAGGTTGACGCTACTGCTAGAGTGCAGATGCGCCGGCGGCGAAAGACGTGAATGACGTGGTGAAGAGACACCACGTCACCGGTGCGCGGCCCAGAACCTGATGGGCGTGTGGGAAAACAGCGCCTTCCCTCACTTGCTCTGATACCAGAGGGTAGAAGAACCTGGTTAGGGGGGAGAGCGAGGGAAGTGGTGCATCATGTAGCAAGCGAGGCACCAGACGCCATGACAGGAGAGTAATTGACTAGCGAAGAAACGCGTTAGTTAAAACTAACAGGAGATGGAGGTGATAGGTGTAGCAGAGCAGGTGGCGGGGTGACGAGCGGGCGAACGGCGAGCCCACCCTCGCTCGCACCCCGCCTAGTGAGCCTCGAACCTGGGACCTCACCCAAATAATTGTCTGCACGCATACAACCTAGCAAACCTGGGAAGACAACCCGGACACACACCCCCGTCATACACTAGGAATCCTAGTGTCAACACAATGCAAGTGACAAATTCCTGTGTTAGAGGTAACCCTGAAACCAGTCACAATAGTTCGGACTGTCTTCTTGTGATCCGGTATCACGCGGGCGGTGACGTCAGCGCCGGTGTCACTCCAACATTAATCGCCTGCATCAGTGCGGTGAGTGTGCAGCAAGGCCAGAGGTCACAACACATCTGTGGGACACATACCAACAAGCTGCCCATGCTCGGAAGTCCATCACGTTGTTTCGCGGATTCTCTTAAAACAGGAGCCCACAAGTCATGGGCTCGAGGCCGACTAGGGACGGGTCCGTATAAAACATCGTCAAGAATTCAAACCACGTAATATTGCACCATCCTGATCGAAAACATAAAGGACATGTCAGACGGTTACGTAAACCGCCGCCGAGCGACAACAGCAGCATTAGGTTTAAAAAAAAAACTATACATTGCCACGCTAGAGAGAGTTGTTATGCGTGAAGATGTTTATGTGAAATGGACATTGATCATGTATCGCGGGAAAACACGTCCCGACTACCTACTCATCATGTTCGCGCGAACTATATCGGTCGATACCAGCAAACAAGTAAAGTTATGTGAATACCTCCATTGATGATCACTAAAACTGTCGGGCAAAGAGCACAGAAATGTCACCAAACGTTGCACCCATGCAAATCAAGTATGCATATGAAGAGAAATACAACATAAATAAAACGAGTCGTGTCTCTAGCTCCTGCTCTGAAGTTGTCGTCGGAGTTCGCACAATGGCGTTCTCAGTCCACGTCAGGGGTTTAGCCCCTTCGCAGGACTGAGGGGCAATCATTATCAACAACCCACAGCAGGGAGACTAAAATATTTCGAGTCTCCGGAGGCCCATTTCCGTTTTAACCAAACCCCTGGTTTTGGGACCCAAACCGGCGGTTTTTACCTCAAGCTCGTGTGTTCGCACGAGTTCATATGTTTATTTTATGTCGAAGTTCATCGAGAACGAACTTCCATTTACGTTTTGCCATTCTGGCGCAAAATCTTCGCGTGCGAGGCAAGCTGGCGATTTCGCGCCAGCTCTCACTCGACCTCACCCTCGCTCCCCCTATCCCTCGTCCTCGCTTGCTTGTTTTGCAAGGAGGGCAAGGGGGGCGAGGGCACAAGGCCACGAGGCCTCGCCCTCGAGGCCCTCATGGCCTCTCAACCGCCGATCGGGATGAGGCCGCGATCGCCGGCTGGCGGCTGGCCGGCCTGTGGCCGGCCGGTGGCCGGCCGGTCGCTTGGCCGGCCACCGGCCGTCCAGCGGACCAGCAGCTGTTGGTTTTTGGTCTCATTGTGCTCTGTTGTGTCCTCCCAGCTTGTGTTCATCGGCGTGCAGATGACTGACGGCGAGACTCGACGCTGATGGAGTGTCGTCCGGTGGAGCCGACGCACGCTGAGGTCTTCTCGCAGTTCGCTGGAGCCTCCCCTCTCCGGCGACGTATTCAGCTCCATCGGCAGGCCTCCTCGGCGGTCGTGCTGCCGGCGGTCACGGCCACCGCAGTTGCTGTCTGCATGCGTCCAGTGCGTCGTATCGCGTCTGCATCGTCATGCGCTGCCTAGGGTCGATGTTGCCTGTTGCATGGACCTGTTCGGAATCATAGACCATTGTAGGCACTGCTTGGGTTCAGGCCGTCATAACTCCTCGCTACTATTTTTCTAGCTGATTCTGACCGCACAGCTGCGTTTGCAGCGTCGGTATTATGGTATGGTTCAAATTTCAAGCAAAACGGACGACGCCCAGGTTTTGGGCTGTCGGCCGTCTGGCAGGCCTCACTGAGAAAACCAGCCAGCCTAAAAATAGGTGATTTCTGATTGGCTGGTGAACTGAGTAACAAGCTCTACAGAGCTGGGGGGGAGGCTAGTTGTTGAAGGGGTTTCCCATTGTGTCTCATTGTTCATTGCTAATCAGTCTTTTTCAGTTTTCAGCTGCTTTTTGGCGCTAACTCCAAAGCGACAGCGAATGCTGGCATGGCAGGCAATGCGGCAGTTGGATCGACCCCCACATCTTCGACGGCAAGTCTGGTCGCAGACCCAATGGGAGTAAAGCACCCGCCCCTATGGACAACCTCAATGACGACAAGTGGCACAGGAAGACAAGCGCGGATCAACAGCTAAATGGCAAATCGGGCCTCCGCGCTCAAGGGGATGAACAACCATCTGCTCCAACAGCTCAATGTCGTGATGGAAGCTCTTCGCAACGCAAGCGCACGTGAAGCGGTGCTCGTCGAGAGAAATTCCCAACTCTAGGGCAAACCTAAAATTTGTCTAGCTCCACTAGAACTCTTTGACCTTGAAAATTCAAAAAGACTGACGGTTCGGATATGGCTGACGATATGTCAAACTTTTCTGCAAACAGAGAAAAGTTGGACCTATCGCCCGCAACTGTTGGAGAAAGCAGCAAGACAAAAAGGGGGGCAAGTCGCTGAAAAAGAAGTCAGGAAACAGCAAATGGCAAGAGTGAAAGGCGCAACTCTTGTCCCCATAGAGCGATCTACGCCGAACGATTGCCGATCTGAACGGCGAACATCGTCATAGAGGGTTTTTGAGATTGCACAGTTTGACGAGGGGTACCACGATGACCAACCGGTGATATAACTAGAATTTTAGCCTCTAGGATTCAAGTATTGTGATTTGTGACGTTCCTGTCGACCTGTACAATTTACTTTGACCACTTGGTCGTGTCCATGCTCGTGCAGATCCTTGATGCGGATCCAAATGGCACCGGGGTGTCTTCTGGTGGTGGACTACCTTCTCGAAGCTGATCGACGGTTACCCCAAAGTCCTCGATGCTATCTGGGACCTTATGTAGTTTTTCTATAGCTTGCAAGATTTCATTGGTGGACTCGCCGTGGGCTCGATTTGCATATTTGTGCACTGTGTGTCCACCGTTTGTTGCCGGATGCATGTATATGACCAGTAGTAGCGTCCGGCTTGAGATTCTACACATGTAGGTTTAGAAAGCACAGCGTTCTGACTTGATTACGCTGAGTTACGGCCAAAACAGTGGTTTTGGGCCGGTTTTAGGACAGATCTTGCACTCCCGCGTGCGACACCCGCCGTTCGCCACGGCAGGTACTTATGCCATAGACCTGTCATTTGTCATTCCTCTCTACAAATGCTATTGAAGCATTTTGACACTTTGCCTTGTGACGCCTAGCCTGATCCTTGCCGTTGTGTGCACGACTTGTGACTATCATCACCGTCTGACCAGGCACTGACGCCTAATCAGCGGCAATATCGCTAGGAACCTTCCACATATTTTCTCACAGTATGAGAGCAGCGAGACCCCTCTCACTGAGCTACGCCGCAGAGACACAGCACCGGCAGCAGTAGAGAGAGTCACCGCCGCCGTCGTATCTCGGGACTCATTGCAACCGTTTTCAACAGCGACATCGTCACACAGTCCCCACCACCTCATCGGGTGAGCTATGGCATTTACTAGCTCCAGCAACCAAGCTGAGCAGTAATAGCAACAGCACCGGGTGGCAGCAGCAGCCGTATGTGGCTGCCAGCCTGTACAAAAAAGAGGGAATAGCAGCTCGCAGTAGCAGCTTGCGCCGGCGGCTACGAGCACTGGTGGCACGCAGCGGCGGTAGCAGCTTGCAATAGCGGCGGCATTAGCAGCCGGTAACAGAATAGCAGTGCAGCAGTAGCAACAGTGAGCAGCAGCATTGCAGCTGCTACAGCGAAAGTAGCAACAACAGCACCGCTGCGTAGCTACGTAGAAACAACTGTAGGCTTGCGTGGCACTGCGCAGGCTTGTGCAATATTGCGTAGGCCTGTGTGGCACTACGCAGGCCTGCGCAGCCCGTGCGTAGCCGCGAGCAGGTGGTGACAAGGTCACCCCCACCGGCCATGCGAAGTTTGCGAGACCTCAAAAAAAAAAAGGTTAGCGTAAAATACGCCAGCGTAGAAAACGCTAGCGTTTTCTTTGCTAGCATAAAAACGCGGACATCATCATCGGCTGTGCTGACGTTAGCAATTTCATGGTCAAAACATGATTTTTTCTGAACGTTTCAACTCTTCAAGAAACACTGTCAGTTTCTTGTTTGGAGCATTTTTATGTTCGGCCCCATATTGAGCGCTGACATGGCTCCGACTGGTGACAAGGACAAAGGACCACTTGATCCCTCCTCCTCCTCCTCAAGGGTCCTCAGCCCACGCTCGCAGGCTATTGAGACTTGTAGAGTCAACAGGATGAGATACGTTGCCTACAACAGCAGCAGACTGACCATCCGAACGCTCGCTGATCTTCTTTGAAGTCAGTCCACAGCCCCATAGCAGACCTCCGGAGGGTTCGGCGGTGTCACATCTTCTACACAACAGTCACCATCTAATCCGAGGAGAGCGGCAGGACAGGAACCGCCACTTCTTGATCCTTTGGAGGAGGACCCTCACATGCCAGGCATGGAGGATGACAGTCCTCAGAGGGAGATTCGCATACTTGAGGAGCGTATCTGCCAGCTGTTGACGCGTTTCAGTTCCCTATTCCCGGAGATCTGATCCTCGCGTGAGCCCTACCTCAGTGACTTTCCTCGTCCCGGTGTCTTCCCCACCCCTAATGTTTCCCTTCAGGTGGTTGCTCTCCCTACGGAACGGCAACCTAAGGACTCCAAGACATCGCACCCACGATATGTCAGAGAGGAGGGCTTTGACTGTTGGGAGACCCTTTTCCAGGTTTAGGCCACTTTAAAGGGGCTTTGGCCCTACTACCACAGTCAGTACAAGGTTACGGACCGTGCTCAGGTGCTGACAGCGGCTCAAGCGATGCGCAGACTCCTTTACGCCATGCCTCGCGAGACTGTCTTGGATTCTTGCCCCTTCCTTGGAGAGGCCGGCATCGGCGCGGGTGCTGACCCACGTTGGAGCTCAGAGTTGGCATTGTCCCTACTTGTTGCAAAGACACACGCCACCCATGCGGCTCACATCTACGCCTTCCACTCCCTTCGTCAGGGACCTGCCGAACCTGCAGCCGATTACTTGCAGTGCGCCATGCGCATCAACACGCACCTTGGGACCTCAGGAGGTACATAGCTGTGGGCACTTCGGACACTCATGATCGGAGTCCGTCTTGAACATGTCGACATCTTCTTAGGGTACAACGATGCCATGCTCGCGGCCCTTCTCCACCTCCCTTTAGCTTCTTTCTTGGGTGCATCAACTTTTTCTCCAGGTGACATCCGCCCATGAGGCAACCATCGCCCATTAGGAGAGTTCACCGGTGATTGCGTCACCACCGACGCCTCTTTCGCAGTTCTCTTCTCCATTCTCTGGCATGCCCTCCTCTTCCCCTTCCACCCCGGCTACCCGGACACAACCAAAGGGTGTGGCAGCAGTAGCATGGGGGAAGAAGGGCAAAGAGAAGCATGGCTTGGGCCAGCAGCAGTCATAGGAGCAATTGTCATCAGGTGGTAGTAGTGGACGTACTGTTCAATATTACAACTATGGAGGCGCTCACAGCTACACCGAGTGCTAGCAGCCGCTCGACTGGGCACGGATCACTCGCGGCCTTGAGGCTGCACATGCACATCGGTCTGTGTTGAGCACCAATGCATCTGGTCGTGTGGCGACCACGATCGTAGCAATTCCCGCTTCCCCACCTGTGAGTAGCGGAGACCCAGACGCCCGTAACTGCACGATGGCTTAGCTCCGTCAGCTCCTGGCGCTTCGCTCTCAGGGAGGTGCGAGTGTGCTGTCAGAACCGGGGGGTTCACAGACTCTTTATTCGTCTGTTCTCGTATCTCGTGATGACTCATGTGGGGGAGCACAACTGGCATGTGATGATGATGGACCTTACAGTAATATTGGATTTCTGAGTCTCACTTGTGTGCCCTTCGTTGTTCTCCCTCCTCTGTTGCCGAGCGTCTGTCTACAGCCAAGTGTTCCATTGCCCGTTGCATAGTGACGTCCTCCAGTTGTGGTTTGGGTGGTAATTGGATCATCGATTCCGGTGCCACTCACCACATGACCTGTCGTCGTAGTGACTTTGTTGTCCTCGGTCCTGTGGCATTTTTTCATTCCGTTTGCACAGGCTCTGGTCAGTCCTTGCCAGTTCAAGGTGTTAGGGTTATGTGCTTTGTTGGTCCTTCTGGCCCCTTGCATCTTTCTCACGTACATTTTGTGCCTGACCTTGAGCTCAGCTTGCTCTCTGTGCACGCGTGCCCTCTGATGGGACGCTCTGTGGAGCACACTGTAGACTCCGCGATAGTGACTGCTCTTGATACTCGCACTATTGTTCTTCGTGCCTTTGTTGTGGATGATCTGTATTGTGTTCCTGAGATTTCTTCTTCTCCTTGCTCGTGTTCCCCTCCTGCTCGTGTGTTTGTCACTGGTGTCGTGTCTGCTAAGCACCAGCTTCTACTGCATTGAAGTCTGTGTCATGTGGACTCCGACACTGTGTCGAAGCTCATTAGGACACAGCCCGCACACGGTCTTGACGCGACCTCTTTCGAGAAGCCGCCCAAGACCGATTGTTTGTTGTGCGCTCAGGGTAAGATGCATTGCTGCACCTACCCTGACTCCCGTTCCGAGCTGGTCCATGTGGACCTTCTCTATCCTCTCCATGTGGAATCTTTGTCCGATTGGGGCCGATACATCCTGACCCTGACTGATGACTTCACCCGAATGCGGTGGGTATACAGCATGCGCCAGAAGAGTGATGCCGCTCTAGCGGTTCGTCTATGGCTAGTGATGGCTAAGCGTCAGTCTGGCCACTCGCTGCATACCTTTGGCGCGGACCGCGACGGCGAGTTTCTTGGTGAGATGGACAGTTTCTTTGCCGAACGCGGGGTTTTTCACCGGGTCTCTGCTACTGCCACTCCTTGGAAGAACGCTGTCTTTGAGCAGTGGAACCGCACCATGGACGATGCGGTTCGTGCTATGTGGTCTGAGTGTGGTCTCCCGGAATCCTTCGCCTTTGAAGGATTTGCCTACATGACGTTGGTCTGGAACCGCCTTCCGCACGGTCCTCTTCCCGAGCACATTACACTGAACCAGCTCTGGTTTGGCTACCGTGTCGATCTTCGTCTTGCTCATGTCTAGGGTTCAGTGGCTTCTGTGTGGTACACCGAGGATCAGCAGGGTTCCAAGGTCTCGCTGCGGGGTTGATTGTGTGCCTTCATTGGCATCTCCCCGCGGTCGAAGGCCTGGCGTTTTTGGGACCCCGCCCGTTTTTGGGACCCCGCCCATTGCATTGTTGAGTCCCGCGACGTGCTCTTCTTTGATTCTCTCACCTACCGCGACTCAACCTCAACTGTGTCAATGTCTGTCACACGCATTCCTACATGTGAGGATCCTCAACGGATGGGGGATTCTGAGCCTACGAGCACCTCTCGTACGGCTGATGTGTCCATTCGAGCCCCCTCCACTTCTCTGTCTCCGGCTCTTGATGACCCGGCGATCATCGCTGTCGGCCCAGAGACCTCTCCTGACCAGACTATATCCTCTCCTCTGCTTTTGCGCCCCACAAACACCCATGATGCTGTCCCTCTGTTCACTGGTACTCCTGTCTCTGTGGGTGGTCCTACTTCCACACCCAGTCGTGCGTCTCCCATCAGTTCACCAGCCTCTCATCCGAGAGCATCACCTGCCAATGTGCCTCAGTCCTCACCAGATGTGGTCGTTCTTATCTATGAGCCTGTGGTGAGCCCTTCGAGCCCAGGCTACTCGCGTGAGCCCGGTTGTCATCTTGACTGTTGAGCTCCGGTGCCCAGCGAGTGTCAGGTCCCACACCCAGGCGCTCCACTCACAGTGTTGCGAGTGGCGATCCCGGCACAAAGGCCCTCGGCCTAAGTGTCCATAGAGATCACACAGAGGTACATCCAGCGTGTCCTATAGGGTACGATCTGGTCACTCGCACATTTTGTACCGCTTGTGATACAGCAGCTGACCTTGTGGTCGTCAGGCCCATTTCTGAGGCGTGTGCACTCACCACTCAGAGCTCTCCCTCGTTGGCACCTGATCTGGGTACAGTGTGGGACGCCCTCTCATCAGAGGATGTCGACACTTGGCGTACTGCCCCCGAGGATGAGCTTCGTGCGATCCGAGAGTACGAGGTTTAAGAGCTAGTCCACCTTTCACCTCGGAGGAAAGCGATTCAGGTTAAGTGGGTCTTTTGTAAGAAGGTGAAGCCACATGGCTCATTGGAACACCACAAGGCTCGCTTGGTCGTCAAGGGGTACTCTCAGATCGAAGGCGTTGATTACACTGACACCTTTACCCCTGTCGGCTGCATGACCTCCTCTTGCACTCTGTTTGGTGTGGAAGCTCAGCATGACTAGGAACTGCACCACATGGATGTGAAAAATGCATTCCTCCATGGTTCTCTGTATAAGGAGATTTACGTGGCCCTGCCACGAGGCCTTGAGGACGGTGACAAGTTCTGGCGCTTGCGCAAGTCCGTAGATGCCGGACGCTTCTGTTGCATCAGGCCCGATACGTACACGTTATTGGGGAGCGCTTCAGTGACCTCCTTGGCATTGTGTCCATGGCCTCCATACCTCTCACACCTGATGGGCAGGATGCTCTGAAGGTGGACATTCCCACACAGCTGGGGGTGACAGTGGATGTGACCTTGTACCTCTGCCTCATCAGATCTCTGATGTACATGGCCACTACCACACGCCCCGACATCGCTTTTGCCATCAACTTCCTTGCACAGTTTTTGCAGGCTCCACGTGCTAGAGCCATTCAGGCGGCTGTGCAAGTGGTGTGGTACGTTGTTTTCACGCAGTGCCTCGGACTCTGCTTTCGCCGGCAGTGCTTGGTTGTTCTTGACAGCTACACCGACAGCGATTGGGCCTGGAGCCTAGATGGATACAATCGTACAAGTTACATGTTCCTGCTCAGTGGTACCGCTGTGTCTTGGTGCAGTGGGAAGCAGGGCTGCATTGCACGTAGCTCGTTGGCGGCAGAGTATGTCGCTCTGGGTGCAGGGGCTGCTGAGGCAGTGTGGCTGGAGCGCCGGTTCCTTGAGCTGGGTGAGTAAGTGCCTGCCATTGTGCTTTGCTGTAACAACCAGAGTGCTCTTGCGATTGCAGAGAGATCTGGTATCTTTCATGCTTGCACGAAGCATATTGCGGTTGAGCATCACTTCATGCGTGATCTAGTGGACTGACATGTGATCTCCATCATATGGGTCGGCACTCACATGCAGCTTGCTGACTTCTTGACAAAGGCACTGGCGCACGAGAAGTTTCTGGTTGCCATTCACTCGTTGGGCTTCGCCCCTTGCCTGAGAGTGGTTGAGTGCAGGGTGTGTCTATGCCTGTGTCATGACTGTTTGTGCATTCGTCGTTGCACTTGTTTTGGTGCTGCAAATGTATGGACATGCGTTCCATCGGGTCATGGGGGAGTGTTGTGATTTGTGACGTTCCTGTCGACCTGTATAGTTTACTGTGACCACTCAGCCGTGTCTATGCTCGTGCAGATCCCAAATGCGGACCCAGGTGGCACCGGGGCGTTGTCTGGTGGTGGAATTCCTGCTCGGAGCTGACCGATGGTCGCCCCAGAGTTCTGGATGCTGTCTAGGACCTTCTGTAGTTATTCTGCAGCTTGCAGGATTTAATCGGTGAACTGGCCGTGGGCCTGACTTGTATGTTTTTGCATTGTGTGTGCACTGTTTGTTGCCGGATACATGCATGTTACCAGTCGCAACGTGTGGCTTGAGATGTTGCATGTTGAGTTCCAGACGGCGGAGCGTTCTGACCTGTCTACGCTGAGTTACGGCCAAAATAGTGGTTTTGGGCCGGTTTTAGGACAGATCTTGCACTGCCGCGTGCAATACCCACCGTGCGCTGCGGCAGGTACTTATGCCATGGACCTGTCATTTGCCATTCCTCTTTGCAAATGCTATTGAAGCATTCTGACACTTTGCCTTGTGTTGCCTAGCCAGATCCTTGTTGTTGTGTGCACGACTTGTGACTGTCGTCAGCGTCTGACTAGGCACTGAGGCCTAGTCAGCGGCAATATCGCCAGAAAGCTTCCACGCATTTTCTCAGCAAGAGTTGCAGAACGGTAAGCCACTACAAGATAGAGGAGCTTCCCATAGTTTTATAAGCAACAACATGGTTTGCAAGCTGGGATTGTAGACCGAACCATGGGGGTTTGAAGGGGAAACGATCGATGGGAGATTGCAAATACGGAGACTCCAAGAACCACTGTGATTGCAAGTGGGAGATCTACGGTATGCAACAATTTGGAGGTCCTATCCAATGAGTGATAAAAAAATCATTCTCGGGTGAGATTTCCTGTACCGGGACAATCCACAGGTCGACTGGAATAGCGTTGACTTCTACGTGGAAATCGCTGGTGACAAAAGATAACTTTTGCGAATGGGATGGAAGCCGATAGCATAAAGAACAGATGTGGAAGCAACAAAGGAAGCTGCAATAGTCGAGAAGCGACAACCTGTGCAGCCGGTACTGCTCAATGGGGCCAAGTACTGTGTACGACAAGGAGCTCGTGCGTGGCTCATGCACCTCGAGCCAATGGTAGAAGCGAAAGTGAGAGCAGCACACTCATCATCGACCTCATCAGCCTCATCGGCATGAACAAAGTTCGTGATGGCATGTGAAGAGTTTGCACCACTCATCTAGGAGTTTGCGAACGTCTTCCTCGACAAACTCTCGAGAACCCTACCTCCTCAACAAGACATCAACCATCGCATTGCTCTATATTGAGATAATAGACCTACAGCTCCAGGGGCCTATCGGATGAGCGATCACGAGCTGGCCAAGCTGAAAAAGCAACTCGACAAGATGCTTGGTGAGGGGATCATCCTCCCATCCATGTCACCATATGCTGCACTAGTACTGTTTGTAAAAGGGAAAACAGGTGAGATGCGGATGTGCATGGACTATCCGACGTTGAACGACGCTACCATCAAGAACCGCTACCTTCTTCCCTGAGCTAACGATTTTTTCGACTAACTCCAAGGGGCTCGAGTTTTCAGGAAATTGACTTGCGCAACGGTTATCACCAGATATGTGTGGCAGACACCGACATTAAGAAGACGGCGTGCCGAGGCCGCTATGGGCATTTTGAGTTCACGGTAACACTGTTCAGACTTCCAAATTCCCCAGCGATGTTCATGGCGGCAATGAACAACATCTTCCGCCCATACGTCGGTGATTCTGTTGTGGTGTACCTTGAAAAATTTCTGCTGTACAGCTGCACCCTGGAGGAGCATGATAGACAACTTAAAAAAGTGCTCGAAGTTTTACATAAAAAGATTTTTTTTTCTTCGGAGAACTGTCAAACTGCAACTTTGGTCGCTGCTCGATCGAGTTTTTGGTTCACGTCATCAACGGTGGACAGCTCACCATGGATCCGAAAAAGGCAGCCATCGTCGTGGATTGGCTGTTGCCGACCAACATTTGAAACATTCAAGTTTTTCTTGGCTTCTGCAATCACTACCGGTGCTTTGTACGGGAATACGCCCGAATGGAAGCACCTCTTTTCAACCTCTCTCAAAAATAAAATTAGTGGTTGTGGGGAGACAACGAATAAGAAGCGTTCACCGCTTTGCGAAACGCTCTGACCTTGGCGCCAGCTCTACGATTAGCCGATCCAACTACCGGCTACGTCATGGCTACAGACGCGTTGGATGGAGCCATCGGCGCAGTCCTCCTACAAGACCATGGTAACAGCAATTAATCAGTTGCGTACATACCTCACAAACTGCAAGGACCGGAACTCAACTATGTAGTACACGAAAAGGGATGATGGCTGTTGTACATGCATTCAAGACATGGTGGTGTTATTCGGAGGGCTGCAAATGCATCGTACATCGTACACATTGACCACCATACTCTGAAATATTTGAAGACGGAGCCGAACCTCAGTCGACGTTAAACCCGAGGTTGGAGCTCATTGAATCTGGGTTCGACCGATTATCGAGTACTAGAGAGAAAACATCAACCCGGCAGATGCAAGCAATTGCTGACCAGATTTCATAGCTAAGGTGGCAACACTACAGCTGCAACGAGATCTGTATCTTGAGCAGCTATTCACACGAGGCTACAAACGGCACAGAGGATACGACAAGATGATATTCTGGTACGATGCACTGTATTGGCAACGGATATTTACTCGCCAGGTAGTCATTCCCCCAAATTACGAACGTTGTTGCATGTTGCTCAAAGAATGCCACGACTCGGGTCCATGCTCTGTATGACTACACAGCATACTAAGAACCATCACAAGCGACAGAGACGGTCGATTCACCAACCATTTTTGGCGCAAACGAATCTGTCGCTACGACAGCAGAATTCAACTTTTGACAGAATTTCATCCTCGAACCGATGGTCAAACTAAACGGACAAATCAGACGCTTGAAGAGCTTCTCCAAACACTATGTGGACCCCACGGGATGGATTGGGCACAAAAATTCCTGACTACTGAAATTGCATATAACTTGGAAGTTTCCACCGCAACGGGTGAAACCCCGTTTGAAGTGGTGTATGGCAAACTTCCCGCCACACCAGTCAGACTACAAAGTTGCAGCAACATTCCTATAGTCGACGTTCAACGCTGAGACTTCTTCACCATCTAGGAGGAAACACAGAAAATCCTTGCAAAGACACAAGCAGCGATGAAACGTGCAGCTTTCTGACATGGCAATGACGATTTTTTTGCCGCTGGTGACAAAGTCGTTCTTAGCTCAGCCAACATCAAACTCCGCGGAGCTGACTATTCAAAGCTCAAACCCCGATGGTTGGGACCGTTTGAGATTGAGCGCATTCAAACCCCTGTGGTTGCATGACTCAAACTCCAGGACGCTATTCAAGTTCACCCAGTGTTCCATATGAGCAGAATCAAGCACCACCGAGACCCCGAAGATGTCCCTTTCCCTCCTTGAGTCCAAGTGGATGAAAACATAGAGTACATCATTGAGGAATTTCTCGGCCATTAACAACAAGGCAAAACAACAGAATATCTTGTCAAGTGGCAAGGCTATGACGTCGCACATAACAGCTGGGAACCCTGCAACAACCCCTGAGACGTAAATCATCTCATTGATGGCTTTTACCGTCATCACTGGGCCACAACAGTGCGCGCGCCGGGACATCGCAGCAAAAAAGGGGGGGAAGTGTTACATAGCAGATGTACATGAGTCTCTAATCTTTCCGAGTGGGAATTCCTGTTATTACAAAAATAGCCCATCGCATCACGAGACCACAATGTTCACTCCGACGGTCAAGGGCAAACTGGCCCAGTGCCCGTGCCCCTAGTAAATCTTCTCGAATCTTCTGTCAACTTCGACCAGTCTCATGAATCTACGACAGAAGTATCATTACCTTGCGGTCTTCTCAACGCACCAAGACGAATCTGGATTTATGAAGACGCATCACGTATCTTCACTGTCGATTCTCAAAGACCCCCAGTTCACGGCGGACCTTCTCAAATCTGACCAGTCACGACACAACTCCGCACACATTGCTCGACTATCGACCCAACGACCATGACTATGTCTCATTCGTAACTCAACATTTGTATGTATATGTTCGATCATTTCCACACTTGTCATCAAAGTACACTTACCACTAATGAAAAATTGCTCAAGTATCGCAATTTTGAAATCGTGTTTTTCCTCACAACTTTTACCTGTTCACCATTTACGCTCCGTTTGGCATAACACGCAGCTTGCTTTACTCTTCTAGCCATAATGAAGCGTGCACCGGCTCCTCCTTTCAAACATGGCCATGAAGGTGGCTGAAGGAAAAAGAATCGTCACTTTAGTCAACAGACAAACGATACCCAAGAGGTTCTAGGAGACCAAGCGAGACCACCGGTACTTTATATGTTAGAGGGTTTGATCACATTACGTAGTATTCAAAGTGAGTTTGTGAATCAAATAAGGAACAAAGGACCAACATCGAACATGCACGCCGGCGACATTCAGACACTCCTTTAAACAAAACACTCACCTACCTCCCTCGACAAACGATTCATCGATCTAAACAAAGTAATCCCTCAGGAAATGTAATAAGTAGCCTAATAAACAACTCCATGTGTCATGTTCAAATCGGACAAACATAAACTAAAGACCGTGAAAATGAAAAGCGACATAATGTTTTGCCAAAAGTTAAGTGAACAATCCAAGTATATTCTTACATCCCTGTGTACAAGTGTTAAGTTGCTCTACCAGTACTTTACTAATAACTAAAAATATAGAATACGTGTACATATACACCTACACTCATGTTTATGCACATAGAGAAATATGTACACAATCGTGCATATGTATACGTATTTCTATATGTAAATGTCAAGTTATATGTACATATACATATACATATACATATACATATACATATACATATACATATACATATACATATACATATACATATACATATACATATACATATACATATACATATACATATACATATACATA
>SZWC01009640.1:0-12517 GCA_023375785.1 Penium margaritaceum
CACACACACACACACACACACACACACACACACACACACACACCCACACACACACACCGGCATAACAAGTACACGATAGTCTCAAGGTGCTAGGTCTCCTCGTCATACTGGCATAACCCACCAGGTACGTAGGTATCAACCATCACCACCTTGACCCGTGTCAACCATAGAGCAGTAGTGTCTCTATGTGTTGTGCACAAGGAGGCGTCAGGCAAAAGCACACACACAAACACTCCCCCTGTGTGGCAGAGCCCGACAGGACAAGCAAAGCTTATAGCTGTGCACAACATCCCCCCTGACGAGGGAGCACAACTCCCCAACGGCCACATACACCTGCATAGCAACAGCAAGGGTGAGAATGATACTAATGGGACATACGAGCATGTAGCCTCATCCCACAACGCCGTCAACGCTATTGTCGTTGTCTTCACTGTCGTAGTCATCACTACTGTCGTCACATGCTGCTCTTAATGGTGCAGCGTTGAGGGCCTCCTCCAACTACATCACCTATTTTGTGCCTACCAGATGTTGAGCCGCACATCGCCACACGAACTCGGCAGCGTCGAGACGCGTGTACAGCTCGTTGAGCTCTGCTAGGGCTATCGAGCGGTCGACTACATTTGTGGCATGTACACGTGCAGTCGTAGAATGGACCTGATGGTGGACCTAAAATATGTGCGCATCGGCACCAGCCACATCCTCCTGCAGCCTCACCGCCTCGTCACGCCGGTCAACGTCCTCTACGTCAGCCGTCGAATCATCTGTCAAATGGCGGCAAGCTATTGGCAGGGCGTCGGCACCAGACAACGCGTCAACATCTGTAGCGTCTGCACTTGTAGGAGCAACTCCTGACACACCTGTCACTCAGCCGTCAACTGCTCGCCAGACGTCGTCATCCGTTGATGGGTCTGCCTTTCTGGCGTCATTGCCATCATCAAGAGCCTGTACATCCTGGGGCTCCTTCGAACCCCTGGTGCATAGCCAATTTCCCACCTACTGCTGAACATCCACCCGTCATCGACTTGCATCATGTAGAGACCACTCATCTACTTCAAGATGCGTGAGCACATCCTCCATGCACTCCTTGGCAGCCCGTCCTGCTAGAACATCCGTTGTGTAACAATGGCTGCGCGCCTCCTGGAGCTCGGCCATGAGACCCTGCACAAGCGCCTCTGCTTAAGCCACGACTTCTTCTTGCTCATCAACCGCAAAGCGCAGGCACTCAGATACGGGAGTTGTAGCTTAAATGTGTGTAGCTGTGTCGTCGCCATGGTGTCAGCGATGCCAGTCAGGGAAGCCATGAGCCGGAGGTTTGTAGCTTGCTCTACATCCTCCGTGTTAAGTGCACCTGTAAGGGTCACTGATGCAGGCTCATTAGATGCCGCGGACACAAGCAATACTCAGCTGTCAGCAGTGTTGACCACAGGAACGACTCCTCCTGCACGGGCCGCCACTGATGAGGCATCCGCTAATATCGCCTCCTCCAACTTTCAACTCAAGTCTGACCGCCTCCACACTGCACCACGCAACGTCCACTCAACAGCCTCGAGGCGCATGTACACATCCTCGATGACTACCCGACAATCCGCGGCTTCTATAGTAGTCCAACGTGTGTTCGCTACACGCAACTCAAACGTGAGGTCGTGCAGGTGCCTGTCGGCATGTGCCACTGCATCCTCCTGGTCGCAAAGCGCAAAGTGTAGATTCTCGAGCATGTGGGCCAGCTCGGTTGCTAGTGCATGAGCCCCTACTCGAGCTGTGTCCTCAACGACGACGGCACCTCCATAGACAGGTGTGGTACTGGTATTGGCCATAGCGGATGTGCTGGCAACCTCGACGTCTCTTGCCTCTCCGGGTGCCTCCCCTCCCCCCCCCCCGCATGTGTACTTGCAATGGCTGATGCTGCGGCGAAGGGAGTGTCTACCCCTGTAGAGGCCGTGCCGGCTGCTACAAGGGCGACGATCATCGTGGTGTCTTTGCCAGCAACAACATCTACTATCGGCGTCCAGTCCATAGCAGTGACAACCACTGTTGCTACTCTCACGACGTCGGTGGCTACCGACACGCCCACTGCCCAGACGTCTACTCCACATATGTCAGCTGTCACCGCCATCGGTACTACTGCCCCATTCGTTGCTCTTAGCACACCTACCTCTGTGGTCGTGGTCTCTACTATGTCAACTGCACTCGCCATCTCCATCTCCATCTGTACATCTACCTCCAACTCCACGTCGGATCACTCGTCCGCCTCCGACTCCGCGTCGGACCACTCCTCAAATCACTCATCCTCACTAGGAGCGTCCTATCATGCAGCATCGTCTGTCAAATCCCTCCTGCAGTTTCTGGTGGTCGTTGGCGGGCACTCCATCCCCCCCTCAACCGACACATTAGTAGAAGCTGAGAAGGGGTGCCGCACCAATCCTGCAATTGGGGACGAGGGAGTCAACTCCACGATAGCATCTGCCACTACTGGTGCTGCTACTACCTGTTGGACACGTGTAGCCAAACTTGTTGTCCGCTGCATCACGTGCCAACTGCAAGCGAGAGGAGCGTGAGTTGCAGGGACAATCATAGAAGCGGAGGGGTCAGATGTCGAGATGACTCTGACCGACTCTAGGACAGAGTAGAGGGCGTCAGATGTAGAGCTAAGGTCAGGATGCGTGGCACCGTCAGGTGATGCCACTAACGGTGGTGGGGATGGCAAAGAAGAACATGAGGGTGTCTGCAGCGACATGGTGGCAACGGCACACTTAGAGACCACATGGTCTGTGAGGTGTTGCACTATGTGCTTCAGACCTTGGAGTTCAGCATACAACACCGTCATAGCTCCACTGAGGAGTGCCACAGTATCGGTTGACAATGTCCCGGAGTTGGATGGTGAAGAAGAAGGAGGAGACCGTATCTAGAGCGATTGCCACCCGGTAGATCGTTGGCAAAACTACCGCCAGCCATGGTGTATTGCCACAGTAGTAGCAGGCAAAACCGTTAGACAGATCAGATATGTGCCACGGCTGCAACTGCCACTGTGAACGCGGCGCCTGCCATGCATGCAGTGTTGGTGCCAACCACGGCGTCGGCTGCGCTCCCTGCCACACCAATCTACACACGACATTTGCTCCCGTAGGCACAAGGGCACAGGGGAAGGTGGGAGATCGAAGCACACTCTCTCAGACGTGCTGCTACTGCTGTTGCTACTGCCTACGGCCACCGTCAACGACAACGGCGGTGGTCCCCACCACACTTCCTATGGCTGGTAACGCTGCTGGTGGTGCCGCTACGGCTGCAGGTGCTACTGCTGCACCGGTTGCCGTCACCAACTGACGACTGGGACGCCCGGCCACCCCCTTTTTCCCTTTTTTCTTTTCAAGGGCTCCATTCGTGGACCCCCCTCGTCCCTTTTTTTTGTTTTGCGTTCATCAAACGCTTGGTGCCAGTGGGGTATCCCTTTTTGGGATCTTTCTTGAGTGCCCCACTCGAGGAACCCCCTGTCCTCTCCTTTTCTTTTTTGCTATCTGGCTTGACCCTTGCCTTGAGCGAGCTTGTCAATAGAGCTTGCTCGGCAAGCTTGTTGAGCAAGCTTGCTCAGGCGAGCTCCTTGAGCGAGCTTGCTCTAAGAGCTAGCTTGCAGCGTGAAGCTGCAAGGCAGCTTCGCGTTGCAAGCAAGCAGGAGTAGTGGCTGCTACCACTGTGATTGCCCCTACTACGCGTGCTGCTGCTGCTTTGGCACGCATGTGAAGTTTCGGCTGCACGCTGCAGCTGCTTTCCACCATCACCACTGCTGTTGCTGCTGTTGTGCACTACTATTGCAGCTGGTACAAGGCAGTGCTGAGCAATGTTGCTGCGTGCTACTATTTCATGTTGTTGTGGCTGCTGCCCTCCACTGTTGCAGCTACAGCTGCTAGCCGCCAACACTATTTCTGTCCTCCGCCAGTTGGGATGCACTAGACTTGGAGCAAGATACAGCAGCACCGCCAGGTGCAAGGGGAGGTGCACAAGCTAACATTGCAGGCGGTGGAGCATCAACCCTCTCGCATCCATCTTCAACAGCAGCTACAGCATCTGTTGCACGACCAGCTTCAGCTAGGGCCATAGTGCCTCCAGCAGCTTCTCTTACTAGAGGTTCAGCCAAGGCTGTCACTGCTAGGGCAGATGCACTCAAGGCTATTGCTGCCAAGAATGCTGCCGCCAAGGCAAGAGCTGCCAAAGTTGCTGCAACTAAGGTACTTGCTACCAAGAGTGCTACTGCCAAGGCTGCTACGAAAGGACGCAAGACCTAGGGCTTTGTCTGTATTCGAGCATTTTCTGCACACATACATTTTCTTTCAATGCCATGCTTGTTTTGCTCCACTTGCCATGCATATTTCTTCGTGCAATGAGTACTAAAGAATGCAATAAAATGAGGTGTGTACAGCAATCATAGCCAACACATGCATGACAAATTCGAATAGGAAGTGACAGTATGAGAATGTGAGTCCGATCATGTGATTTGATGCAAATGAATCCTTCTATATGACGCAGAATGTAGAAAGTGCAAAAGGAATATACTGTGCAGAATGTGCATTGCCCTGAGATGTGTAAAAGTATCCAAAGAGTTGTATTCATGTGGCATGCATCAGCATTTGTGGGATGCATAGGAGCCCAAGGGAAAACGACTTTGACCAAATTTGGGCCATATGATGACTTCCAACTTTCGACTTCCGACTTGGAGACCGACTTGGACTTAGAAAAGTCATCATGGGATCACATGGTCTCCTTGTGACATTGGTACAACCCACCAAGTATCCGAGTCTCGACCAATAGAGTGCTACCATCCACATGCATATGTGCAGGCACGTAGCATGAGCCACACGCCGGTTGTTATAGTATGCTCATTGCAGAGTATGGACCCCTTGCCATGCATCTCCCGTGGTGTCACGTCAGGTTGAGATCCACACAACACTCCCCCCGGGTAGATGAACCGGGTGCCGATGTCCTCAATGGAGATGCTCATACCATAGCTGAACAGATCATGGGCGATACATCATGTGGTATGTCCATTACGCAGAGACAACTCCCCCTTGTTACGTACGAGTCTGCTCCCACCCTCAAAGATGAAGTGGTGTCTCCGGCTACGACTCCTCACGTCGCCCCTGCATCACCTGGAGTGTACCAATTCTCGTGTGACTGCAAAGGGTCCCAAGTCTCTCCTATCCACGCTCCATCGCGATGCATCTGTGCACGCCGGAGGAAAGGGAATGGGCAAGCAGCACGCAAGCGTGGATGAAGTGGTGGAGCTAACCTCCGAAGCGGGATAGAGCACCCTGAAGGACAAGAGTGTACCGCCACAAGAGGTAGAGGCTTGAAACGACGAATCGGACCACCATACATGGACAAAGATGACGACGGAGGACGTAAAGCGGGTGGATGAAGGTGCAGGATGGTAGCAAAAGTAGAAAGAGGATAAATGATGGAGTCGACAGGAACGAGAATGATAGAAACTGAAGGCATGCTCACCTCTCCTGTGGTAGTGTCTCCATCGGACGTCATACTCAAAACTGGTATAGGAACCTCTCTAAGAATGGGTGTGCAAGAGACTGATAGTGGAAAGCTCATGCCGATAGTAGTGGTGCTCCCCTGCTCTGAGAGTCGCTCCTCCGTTGCCATCACCTCCCACTACGGCATCTCTACACGCTCCTGTAAGTCAGCATAATCTGCCTTGGACATGTGGAGGTGGCCAATGTCTGCCTCGCGCAAGATGAACTCTGTCTCACTGGATGCTGCACATGCAGGCTGTAGAACTCATAAGTACAACTCCATCTACGTCTTTGCTGCAAAAGACGATGGAGGCGGTTTTGCTACATCCTCTTAGAAGTCAACCAAACTCACAATATGCTGAGATGATGGACAATCGGACGCAGTTGAAGGTGTCGTATCCCTACCGTAGCTCATGTCTGTAAGAGGAGGAGGGATGAGCGGTCGCGTGTTGGGAGAGAAGGAGAAGTTGGAGTCCACAGATTCCATGGAGCATATAGAAATGCCGTCCGTGCAGGTACTGATACTCTCAACATTTATGTGATTGGTAGGGTCACCAACAGATGAACACGCTAGGGAAGATATCAGCTTGTGCTGATGAGGTGACTCCATCCGTGTGGTCTGATTTACTGCACTGTTCTCAGCTGCCGGTGTAGTGGAAAAAGCTGTGCAAGATTCCGGCTTGACGACTAATCCAATGCGTGTCAAGGAAACAAGCAAGCGTAGCTAGCGCTCACGCATCATCTTGCCTAGAAGACTGGTCGATGTAACCCTCTCAATGATAGAGTAAGGATCATCAACAGAGTGTACCATGTGTGACGCTCCTCCTCCGTGTGTATGGGAATCCGTGGACTTGGGAAACATGGGCAACTCCTGATGCTGAAACTGGTCCTCGGGTATCGTCCATTACAAGGTCGAGCCTGCTGTGTCTGCTACAACACATGTCTCTGGGACATCTCTCAGTAATGTTACTCTCAAGAATACAAAAAACCTCTAAAAGACCAGCTGGTCCACTTTGCTCATGCAATACGACCGCTTCTGGGCTGGTGTGAGCCTCCTGCACCAACACCCCCCAAATTCCGCAAGGGGCATCCCAATCCGTACGGGTCTCCTGTGCCACCGCCACGCCGCCACCGGTTGGAGCCACGAGTGGCACTGTCCAGGGAGGCCGGGCCTGCAATCCTCTTGATGCAACCTGTTGCTACAGAACGACCGGCTCCTGCACTAGTGTGGATGTCGACCTCGATGACACGCATGTCTCCTACACTACAACCTCTGCCAGGCTAGTGTGAGCCTGCTACAAAAACTCCCCCAAAAGTCCGGTAGAGGCATCCCGATCAGCACGAGACTCCTATGCCACTGCCGGGGTGCCACCAGTTGGAGTCGCGAGTGGCACCGCCTAGGGACACCGAGCCTGCACTTCTCCTGATGCAACATGCAGCTACAGAAGATCTGGATCCAGTCCGGACGTGGAAGTTGAGCTCAATGACACGGAAGTCTACACCATGAACGCCATGTTGGCATCAGACTCCACATCATGTACTGCCACCGTGTCCTCTGCATATTCCTGAGCTGAAGCTAGGACATCACGGTATGGCAGGGATGCGGATCATGTTATTGTAGTCATAGTAGGCAATGCGCGGTGACTACACTCCCCCTCGATAGGTACATAAACTTAAGCCGAGGAGGTGGAACATCTGTGAAGACTGGCACGAGCACAACGTGCGGGACACTGACGCCGGCGCCGCGTGCATACATGACTCGAGCGACTACAGGAAGACATGTCATGTCGAGGAGGCATCGTGGTAGCAGAAGGATGGAGGACGGAAATGATGGTGGCAGTTTGGGAAAGGCTGGCAGGTGTAGCTAGAGGGAGACCATCAGATGATGGAGGAGAAGATAAAGGAGATGAGATCGAGGAACCGGTTGAGGAACAAGTAGCAAGAGTATGCTTGATAACGACGAGGTCACAAAGCTGCTGTACCATCCGCCTTAGGTTGTGGATCTTAGCGAATATGGTTGCCAGAGATCCATCTAGGGGATCCACCAACTTTGGCAGATCCGCATGATGTGGAGGACGCATTCTTGAACAAGGCCAAAGCCAAGGTGGATGCCAGCCGCAAGGGCACGTCCAGTATTGACACTAATCATGTCGTCCATCATCACAATAGAAGCACGCGAACGCGCAAGACACCTGTCCCCATGACTGCGCACTCATCTCGAGTGCCTGGCAATGGATAGGTGCCGAGGGCACCTACTCCTAGTGGATAACACGAAGCCGCAAGAGAGGACACTGATAGACACTCTCACTCTTATAGGTCACACCGTCAGGGTTCGCAAGTGTGATCAGACAGGATGAGCTGCACTACCACAGTACTCCTGGGGAAGGGAGTCTGACCAGCTCTGGCTACTAGTCCTGGTGCCACTAAGGGAGCGAAAACTACTCCAAGAGCAGAAGATGTGGCGGTTGTAGGTGCGGTTGTTGCTCCAAGCGGTAGACTACCCAGCCCTTGGAGATGGACAAATTCAAATACACTGCTGATCCGACAAAGTGAAGTGCGGGGTCTAGTCTAAGGGCCCAAAAGAGACGTCGGTCCACAAATTGAAATGAAACGGAAGTCGTCGTCAAAGACACAGTCCGCCGTGTGCTGGGAGGGCAAGACAGCAAGGCTGCTACAACTGCTCCTCACTATGCAGTCGTCTCCACTCCACCGCCACTACTACTGCTACAACGGAAGCTGAAATTGCTGGATGCTGCTATTACAGATGCTGCTGCGGCGGCTTCTATAAGGGCTGATTTTGCAGTTGTTGTTGAGCGGACGGGCTACTCTAGAGCCCCTTACAATAGGTACTCCAGGTGGAAGGTGTTCATGATTTTTTTTCTAATGGATTAATCATATGTATACCTATTTTTTCTCTTCCACTGAAATTTCTTTTTCCTCCTTTTTTTCCAATGCTCACCCCGGGTTTGCCCGTCACCCTATTCTGAATTGCCCCTTGGAAAGGGCGCAGGTCAGAGTTTGAGGGGAATAAAAAAGAAAAGGAGGGGCCGATGTCAGGTCAACCCCCCTTGCTCCTTGCTCACTCGCTTGGTGAGCGAGCAAGTGAGCGAGCGAGCAAGTGAGCGAGGAGCGAGCGAGTGGAGAGGAGGGGGGGGGGATCCACCCCTCTGAGGCGGCCCCTCCGTTGGTCGGCCGACGGGGCCGACGGGGCTGAGGGGCGGACGGGACCCCTCCGAGAGGCCTATAAAGGGGGCTCAACAGGGCCTCTCTGAGAGAGTCCTCTGAGGGGCTCAATGGGACCCCTCCAAGGGGGCCCTCTGTGGGGCTCGATGGGGCCCAAGAGGGCGCCGGGACAGGGATAGCGAGGCCCCTTAGCAGATGCAAAGGCGGCCACAGCTGCTATAGTTAGTGTTGCTACTGCTGCTCCTGCTACTTTCGTCTCTGCGGTTGCTAGTGCTTTACACAGCAGCTGCTGTCAGTGCTATTGTTGCCGTCGCTACTGCTCACTGTTGCTGATTTTGCCGCTCCTGTAGTCGCTGCTGCTGCTGCTGTTGTTATGCGATACTGCTGATGTTGCCACTACTACCCCTGTTGTTGTTGCTACCACTGTTCTATGCCGATGCTACTCCTATTGCTTGTTGTCGTGCGCCACCGCTGCTGCTGCTTGTTGCTGCCATCGCTACTGCCTCCGCTATACGCCGCCGCCGTTGCTGCTCCGACTGCTGCTGTTGTTGTGCGACACAGAAGCTGCCGCTAATGCTACTGCAGTTGCAGGCGCAGCTTCTGCAATGCTTCCACCCGCCGCTACTATTGCTCCTGTCGCTGCTACTACTGTTGCTGTAGGCGGCTGCTCTGCCGCCACTGCTCCTACTACGCAGCACAGTAGCGGCCGCTGTTGCGTCAACTACTGCTACCATTGCTGCTGCCGCAGCCAATACTATTGCCTTGCGTTGCTCATCGCCCCTATGGCGTTCATGTGCAGTTACTTTGTGCTCACTCACACCACTGTCGGCGTAGCGCCATATGGCGCGTTCTCTCTGTGTTCCGTCCACTACGACTACTTCCGCTCCTGCTCATACTCACACGCCCCATTGCGCTCTGATACCAAGTTAGAATTAATTAGGGCATGCAAGCCCATGCGAACACAAACATGAGCTCTGAGTGTGAGTGCATTGCAAAACGACAAAAATTTGGCTAAGTCTAGAACGCATAATGTGAAAGAACAAAGAGATTTTATAAATGAGCCCCTGGCGGGCTTATGTAGGGGCACCGGCAGCTAGCCGCACCGGGCCCCGTCACCCCCGCTCAGCCCAAACGAGTCAGCGGGGAGAGCACACTGCAGAGACCACATGAACGATAAAGGTGGTCCCCTTGAGGTACCGGAACGGCTCTCTGAGTGCCCGGGTCTTGACCATCAAGAAAATATGACATGTGCTAGAAACACTCAGAATCAGCGTCCAGACATAGCAAATGGCTTTCCAAATATTGGAAGCACTACTACAGTCATCGGGTCTCCTCGTTGCACCAGTACAGTCAACCGGGTGTACGGGTATCAAACCACCAAGAAAACTCTCCTAGCTCCCAACAAGCCAACAGGGCTGCCGGAACACATGGACCGCGTCTTGCGAGTGCGGTCGTAGATGCTGGAGATGTCTTGGGACACTCCGTAGGCCCGTCATGTCGTCACGCTATCCTCTACCCCATACCATCAACATGGGGTACATGGGTAAGGGTACAAATACAGTGGTGCCCGTTGTTTGGGTCGATGGATCAGCGGTGTCCATAGTCAAAAACGAAAAGACGGCGGTGTCCATAGTCGAAACCAATATGTTAGCTGTGTCCATAGTTGGAAACGAAATGACTTCGGTGCCCATGTTTCCAAATGTGCGAGCGGAAAACAAATAACATGAAAACTTCATCCACTATTCGTTCGAAGTATTCAGTCGTGTACAAAATGCATGTCCAAAGCAAGCGTCGAATGTTGACAGGCTGTCATGACAGCCTGTCGATAGTTTTGTCATTTTCCATTCCGGGGCGTGGAGCTCGTTGAAGCTAGAGCCATGCATGTAAACCGATTTTGTCGCGCTGTAAGCGACGATTGCGCATCGCATGGAAGAGGACAGTGCTATCGCCAATGAATGGTCACCGAATGGACGTGGCCAAAGCCAATGGGATGTTCTCCACTGTGGGAATTGCCGACGTCGTACGCACCGTCAATGGACGTGTGTGGCTTGTGGTGACATCCCCTCAAGGTCACGCGAACAGGTTCACCTACTGAACCTCTTCTTTGTACTGGTTCACACAAGGAATAGGTGTTAACGTGTGTGCTTAAGGTGCTACCCCGTCAGTAAACTGCTCTAAGCTTACACATACTGTTGAACTTTTCCACGTTGGATTGACATGGACAACGACGTCCGTCCAAATGGGCCGGCACATCATGGATGGGGTACTCTGGTAGCGGATCCTGTGGTGGCTCATCCGGCATGGGTCGCACTAAAGGAGGAGTGGGAGTGGTATGTAGCATGTAACGTACAGTTGGGCCATGAAGGATCATTATGGACCCTACCTCCTGTGACTCCGGAACACATAGCATAGAACTTGGGAGTGCCCATGCCGAATAGTAGGTCGTCCAACTGTCCCAAGCCATGGGAGCCGTGGACATGGACCGAGCCACCGAGTCAATAGTGGCTACATTGCGTGCTACAGTTGTCTTTTTTTAGGCATGACTGTCATGTTTTCCAGGTGTTTAGGGCATACAATCTATATTCTACATGGCATCAGTATGGGCATTCGAGATTTAATACGGAGACAGTTATGGGCACAGTTATCTTTATCTCTATAGGTTCTCGGTTGTGGTTTGTTTGAATACATTACAGTTCAAGTGTTCTTTCCAACTTGGCCTCCATCACTTAGTTCCCGCGTATTGCATACGTGTTAAAGAATGTACAATTCTATGGACATACATGAATTATTGTGCATTGTCATTTATTGCATGGGTACCAGGAGTCATGTTTTTCATGGACACTATAGTCATTTTATCATACATGTACATCTCTCCAGACAACGAGGAACAAGCACTTATACCCAAACCATTCTGCATCCAACCATTTTGGATTCAGGACACTACACAACCACAGCCACTGACGCACCTCACATCCACATCCGTGCCACCCCTGAGAGGGTATTTCATCCAAGAAAATGTCCTCATTGGCCTCATGTGGCTCCACGTCTTCGTCTTCTTCATCATAGAAAACTTCTTCCTCATGCTGGTCATTTGATTGTGCTTCAGTTGTACAGCCATCCATTGGACAGGTTAAAACCATGGTATGAAAACATGCATTAACATCAAGGCACACTTGTGTAAGGGTACACGCCATGCCTGATTCATGATTCTTTTGGAAGTCTTGGCTTCACGAATCAAGTCCAAGACTCGGATTTGGACTCTCCAATCTTTTTTAAAGATTCTCGAATGATGGAATTGCAAATCTTTTGACCATATACTTGCAATAATCATAGCACAAGATACCACACAAATAGAATTTGTTGATGTGGAATATGCTTGTTTATGATAATCTGGCAATTTACATGCATGTCTTCATACGTTGGGGGTTGAGATGAGCACATATCTGGTACTTATCTGCCTTTTTCTCCATATACAATAGGAAAGGCCAGATTCTCGGATCCGAGACGAATACATTACCCGGATTTGGATTCTCAAATCTTTTGAAAGACGTGGATTCTCGAATCTTTTTCTCGAATCTAGGAATTTGGTGTGCAGCAAGTGACTTACAGGAGTGCAATGTAAGACAATGTAGGTTGCATACTGTGACAAACTGAACAAATGCCCCAAGAACGGTTGATGTTGTCCACCTCCTTGTGGAAAGCCATCCATGCCTCCTCATGACCCTCTGCATCATCGAGGTCGACTCCTTCATCCTCACTGGAGACTCAGATGGGGTCGACTACCTCCTGCACCTCCTCCTCCTCATCCCCCTCCTGCCCCT
>SZWC01009640.1:88256-106173 GCA_023375785.1 Penium margaritaceum
CCCTCCTCCCCCTCCTCCCCCTCCTCCTCCGCCCCCCACTCCACCACCACCACCACCACCTGCCCAGCCTCCTGCAAGAAGCCCACGACCTCCACTTCCTCCAGATCCCAACCCAGCCGCTACTCCTCGGACTCCAACTCCTGCAACTGCTGCTGCTGCGGCTGCAGCTGCTGCAGCACGTGCAGCTCCCAAGCCTTTGAGCGCGACTGAGGGCGACCCGGATGCACTGCCGGAGCCTGAGTGGTAGGAGCTTGGGAGGCCAGACACAGCTCGCCGCAGTGTTGACTTGCCAGGGAACCCAGGCCTTGAGGGTTGTTCCTGCTGCTGTGCCTGATGGTGCTGCTGCTGCTGCTGTTGCTGCTGCTGCGGCTGCCTTTGAACCGCTCGCAGCTGCTGCTGCTGCAATTGCGGCGGATGAAGCAACAGAGTAGCCTGCAGCTGCATGAATGGGTCTGCCAGTAGCTGCTGCGCCGAAGGTCTGCGGGCAGGATCCCTGCACAGGCAGCGCCGAACGAAGCGCAGGCACACGTCCGACACCATGCCCTCCGGCACGCATGGGATACCCTCCGACCGACCAACCGTCTCAAGCACGGCGTCGGGGCCGCCCCCGGCCGCGGCAATCTGCGCCGCCCATGGCGCCTGCCCCGTGAGCACCTCCACGAGCGTGCAACCGAACGACCACACGTCGGAGCCAGCGTCCTGGTCCTCCTGCCGAATCACCTCCGGCGCCATCCACTGGTACGAGCCCTGCAGCCGCTGCTTGCGCGCCACGCGTGCCGCCGCCTCGCCACGCCGCACGCTCAGCCCGAATCCGCACAGCCGCGGCCGCCCGGTCGCACCATCTACGAGCACGTGAGCCGCCTTCACGTCGCAGTGCACGAGCCCATGCGCGTGCACGTCGCACAGCGCCTCCAGCAAGCCCCGCGCGTACCGCCGTGCGAGCGCCTCGGGGAGGCGCCCGCCGCAGCGTGCCGCCACATCGCACAGCGACCCGCCCGAGGCGTGCTCCAGCACCACATTGCGCACGCGTCGCCGTACGGCACTACTACCGCCGCCGCCACTGCTGCTGCAACTGCTGCTGCTGGAGGGGCGCTCGGAGGAGCAGGACGAGAAACCGGAGGAGGGGGCAGAGGAGGAAGAGCCCTCCCCGGGGACCTCCTCCTCGGTCCAGTCGGCGCCCACGACGCGCACGACGCCGGGGCAGTCGGCCAACTCCTGCAGCACGGCCAGCTCGTGCTCCAGCTGCCGCAGCTCGCGCGGCAGCCCACCGGCCGCCACCGACTTCACCGCCAGCAGCCGACCGTTCGCGCAGTCCACGGCCACGCTCACCTTCGTTGGCCGCCACGACTGGCTCCCCCCACCGCTTCCGCCGGCGGCAGAGGCGGCACCGGCGGTCGCGATGCTGGCCCCTGTCTCGCGGACGAGCACGGGAGGGCCGCGGATCCACGGCGGGGGAGGGGGTAGGAGGGGTGCACGAGGGTCGGGGCACGAGGGTTGGAATGAGGAGATGGGTGGGGAGAAGGGTTTGGTGTGAGGAGGAGCGGAGGGCGAGTGGGAGGCGGCGGCAGGGGAAGTGGCATGGGAGGCGGCAGGAGAGGAGGCATGGCATGCGGCGAGGCTGCGAGAGCGAGGGAAGCGGGCATGGGCAGTGGGGGACGGGGAAGAGGATGTGGAAGGGGCGGCAAAAGGTGTGGATGCATTTTTCGACGGAACGGGGGAGGAGGAAGAAGAAGAAGAAGAAGAAGAGGAGGAAGAGGAAGAGGAAGAAAAAGACGATGAGGAAGAGGAAGAGGAAGGAGAGGATTTGGGGGCGGGCAGACTGGTGGTCCGCGATAGGTCGAGCCTCTTCATGGGTGGGCCCTGAGCGCGTGCCACGTCTACCGACATGGCGGCCGAGCTGTTAGAATGTGATCCTCGCCCTTCTTCTCGGCCCTCTTGAGCAAAAATTTGCGCCCTTGTTTCCGTTTTGACTTTGCGCGGATTTTGCACCCGCAGCTGAAAACAACTCGGCCACGCGTCGAGGAACTGCGTTGGCACGGGAATGCAGGCAGAGACCAGATGGCGAGTAAACTCGAGACCTGTGGCTCAGCACGAGGAGGAGACGTGTGACCGCAGCTTGCGCGGCAGTCCACTCTTGAACCACCAATGTCAAGAACGTAGGAAAGGTCGAGGGAGCGGCAGATTCTCTGCAGCGTCCGTGCAATGTCTGGAGACGAGCTTTTTTACAACAGCAGGTGTTCGAAAGGGAAGGAGTGCCTTTGCGCAATCCGCGTAATGTTCGTTTGCCAGAGAGAGCTTCCGAAGGCGCGAGAGTGAACACATGCAGCAGACGAGCTGGACGGATGACCGCGAGGGCGGAACTGCCCTACCCGGACACTTCTCTATGCTACACCGTCCTACCGAACACAGTCGTCTCTGTCAGCGCAATGCAGCCCCCTGGTGCTCATGACGATGCTGTTGCCCTTGCACCCTAGGCTTGCACAAGAATGCCAATGTCATTGCTTCCTCCTGCCTGGTGGTGCTGCTGCTGGACAGCGTAGTGGTGGTCATGCTGCTGCTGCTGCTGCTGCTGCTGTTGCTGACGTTGCTGCTGTAGCTGCAATTGTTGGTGATGCTGCTGACGCTGCTTACGACGGTGCTCCCGAAGAGAGAACCATCATTGGGTTTGGGATGGCTGAAGCAGGAATTGGGCGGGAGGGTGTCATCACAGTGACAACAGCCGTTGGGGATTGGCGAGACGAGACTGCGGACTAAATCCTGGCGGGTGGGTCAGAGCACGTCTTCATTGGCCTCTAGAGAGGGACTCGTGAGGCGCCACCTGAACTGGTGGATCAGCCGGAGTGGTTTCCCTCTACGGCTGAAAACACGGGCGAGGAGAGAGGACAGGAGTAGGATTCGGACAAGACCAGGACTGCCCTGTGACCGCGGCATTCTGTGTCGCTGGCGCACAAATGCCCTTGACGGTGAGTGGTAGGGGGGTGAATGCTACTCGAGATACAGCTAAGGAACCCTCCAAGGGCGGGTTTGGGTAACGTCGGATGCACGGGCGACGTCCCACAACCCACGATGGTCGCACAACTTGAGCCTTCTAAGGGCCCCGTTCGAGCATCCGCGCGGAACCCTAGGACAGCCACCGGACAGCAGTTGCACTCGTGAGGAAGTACACAGATCTCGGCGGCGTGCAGGTTTCGAGGACAGCAGGTCCAATGCGGCGTTACCCAAAGGCAGCCTGAATCCGTCATGCGTGCCTTGATATTCGCACTCAGTGGCGAGTGCGAACATGAAGTCATGCAGTCGTGTTGGGCGGAGCGTTGGGGAACCTTTGCATTTCTTCGTATGCAGGCAACCAGACTGCAAGAAGGCCCCGTAACCGACGTCGAATGGTCGCAACACAAATGTCCAGTCGTTTCCGGCGCTCGTGACAGTGGTCGAAGCGGTTATCACTGTTGGATCGATTTTCTGCAACTACGAGTTTGTCCAACGTTGTTTCTCTCGGTTTGAGAGTATGGCCAATTCGGGACTGCACGTATCCAAGGACATGGGCCATTTCCCGTGTCGGCTATGGTGTTGCGCAAAACCGCCCTCATTGGTTGCTCGTTGCTGCCTCTCCAACGCGGCAACTATGATGTACATCGATTGATGTATGTCGTTCGGACAGTCCACGCACTAAATGGTCCCTTATATAAGAAACTGGAGAGGAGCCTCATCGTTGACGACAAACTGCCCGGATTCCGGGCAGCATGCCTCCGCCCGAATGCAATGAAAGCGGCACGTCAGGGGCTTGTGCCGTGCGTCATGGTGCGGCGAGACCACTTCGGACAGGCATGGGCTGAGGCTTGAAACCTGGAGATGGTACCTATTGGTTTGATGAAGAATTCACATCGCACCTTCCTGTAGGCGCGAACCGGGTTTGCAAAAAGTTTGACACTCGTCTCAAAACTACGCCCAAAAAAAAAAAACAGTTGTTCCCCTCTTTGCTTGCCCCTCCACTGTTGCAGATCGCGGGCCTGTGAATGCCTCGCGGACGGGAAATTACCGTCCATTGCATTCGAGCTTGGCCGTTCAGTCGCGAGAGCATGAAGGCAAAACCAAGTCGCTGATCGAGTAAGGTCCCTCAGGTCTGTCGCAAACCTGCTCCATAATCAATCGCTGGCGAGTACGGAGTTCCCACCCAGCCACTTCAGACAACTCGGGGCAAGCGGCGAAAAACTTTTCCTTGGCTGCAGGTTTCAAGCCTCAGCCATGGTGCCCCACCCTGAAGGATTTTTGGCCGCCTCGGCGCATATTGAAGTGCTGGAAACCATAGGATGCGCAAGGCTGGCAAACATGCACGAAAGATTTGAAATCGCAGGTGTCCGGTCTCCTGTGCAATATGAGATATTTATTCCGTGGGCGAAGGAGAAAAGTGTCCGACGGCCCCGTCGTAGGTGCGCGTCACTCTCTGAACAAGAGACCAGAGGCTAGTAAGGTCGCGTCTGCGAACATCCCTGTCGTGCTACCGAAAAAGGAAAACAGGACGCCTGTTCGACAACGGATGATCGTACGGAACTGGCAGCTGGGATGGGCATCCAATCGAGGCAAGGCGTCGACAGCTCGCATCGTCCAAAGCAAAACCAAAATTGCATTCAAGCGTTCATTGCCACATTCTTCAAGCCTAGAGAACTGACATGGACAACGGCCCACATTCATCCTCGTAATAACGCAGATCTAAACATGGTCATGGATGTAGAGAGTTTCCAAAACATGATGATTCATGCTAATTCCATGCATCACTGCTCATATTTCACGGTTAAAAAATCCACTCATCTTCATTGAGAACAGCTCCCCATCAATCAAGAGGGCTAATTTGGGGGAACCCCAAGAATTGTCGGACCAAACTTCATTCCTTGTTAATCGAACCATTTTCAACGTTCAAATTTCTTGAGTTGCCAGTGTTCTCCATTGCATTTCTCCCCACTCAAGAATGTATAGTTTTGACGTACCCATCTCATTATCTGTTTGCCTTCTACCAAACCCCTCCTTCCATCCGTTCATGCACTAACACCTGCCCTATCTCCATGAGAAATATTTCAACATTGTGAAAGTTACCCATTAAGTTTTCAAAAACCCCAAATTGGACGGTATAAGTATCCATCATTCATAAATCTTGCATTCAAGGCAAAAGGAAACCATACAAAAATGATCTTGCAGTCAATAAGGTATGAAAGCAATTCCATTTCCTCCATTACGTAGATCACCGACATAATTTCTCCTCTCAACTAGGTATGCAAGCAAATCCATTTCCTCACAAAATTAAAACACTTGCTTGCTTAGGACCAAGAGGAAACATCCACCACCTCTTTTAGTGATCCCGCACTTAAAGGTCTCAGCATTCCCTTACGTAGGTCACTGGCCAATTTCTCTTCTCACTCTTCTACCTCTAATGAGATCCCTTTGTCCTTGCCTGAATTTAAGAAAGAAGAATACAAAAATCACCTCAGATTATGGCATTCTATATCTATAAGACCGAGCTCGACCAATGTGAGGCCAACTCACATTCATAAGTGCAACTCTAACAATACGTCTATTCCCAAGGAAAAGCATCCCGATCAAAGCCTCAAGTTTCCTTTGCCTACAACCAACACAATACACACCGAAGAGTCCTAGTTCATCTAAACAGAAAAATCAATTTATTTTGGATCCTAAAACAACTCCTCACAAGACATGCCCACTAAGAACCACAACCATGTAGTATGTGATACGACATCCGCCTACAAACATGGATTCAAAATCCATGTATTCCCAATGGAGGCAGTAACCTTGTACCAAGAACTTTCCTTAACACAAAAGGAAGCCCGTCAACTTGCTCAACGAGGATTTATTGCATCATGGTCGTCTTTTCCAATGTTGGAGGACACAAAACTGCATCAACGCTTGGGAAATCCAGAATGACACCTTTAGTGGCGCAACCTAGACCACTAGGACTGCAATCAGTAAGAACAACAGTATAAAACAGAGCATCAGTCGTGACTCTAAGAACCTATTCTATTCTCTCGAACTCCATTCTATCAGCATCAACTATTCCACACATTTACGAGCCACTTGGTCTCTATACCAGACTATAACCTCGGTATTGCTAAAGTTTCCTAGAGGGTCCCTCTTACTCTCAACCAACTCTAGAACAGTTATACTAGCTTAAATAGGAGGTTCCTTGACAACATGAAGTTCTTTTGACACAAAATATGGCCGACACGCCAAGACTCTTCTTAAAAGGGCGCCTAGCAAGACATTACACCTAGTTTGGGCCAAGCTCTGTCAAATTTCTGTTGCTCGGTTGATCATAAGGTGTTGATAAGCTTGTACAAAGTATTTTTATACTTTGTATTCTTATAATACAATTAACGCTTGCGCATCCACTCCTTTCTGGTTGTTCAAGCATGGCTTTGCACACTAAACGTCATGGTACGACAACAAAGCATACAAAACATTTGTTGTGGTGGTAGAGAATTCCAACATGGTATGGAGGCAATAAGACCCATGCCAATAACAAGCGCACCAAGCATAGGTCAATGCTGGTGGAAAGGTCTTCCATGTCCACATGTGAGCATTATAGAGTGGAGAGGTGGGTGGATCACGAATTGTGCACAAGGCACAAGGACTCAAAGGTCTCAATAAAATACATGGGGCCTCAACGTCCAAGGGTAAATTCTCCTCTCCTTGACAATCAATTTGTCATGCATCACTTGTGCATGGGTCAAGACCAAGGAGACAATATTACGGACCATGCACGATGCCAAGAAAAAGAGGCACAATGCTTGGTAAAGGATGCGCGATAGAAAGCGTAACAAGAACAATTGGCATGATAACCTATGGAGGAGGAAATAGAGGAAACAAGCCAACAACTTTGAGCTTAAGAGCTCCTTCAACAACAAGAGAAGTTGACGCTTGGTGCTATAGCAACACATATGCAACAGTTGCAACAGCCATGTGCATATTTAGTAGCATATAATGCAAATTGAAAAAAGAGCCAGCTAATAAGAATAGTAAGCAATGCAATGGCAACAACTCAGAAGCATCCTCTGTTCATTTACCTCACACAAATCCTCCACTAATTGTGGAACCTGCATTTAGAAAGTAGTTCTAACCTGGAGCAGCTACCAACGGAGTGTTGCAACACTTTTTAAACAATTGTCAAGATATGGCAGGGGTTCCACATTTGGTATCACATCATAAGGCTCAACCTCCTTCTATGGTGGATGCTTATGGGGCTTAGCCTATAGCAAGGGTTGGAATTCCTCAAGGAAATTTGTTTCCAATAATACCCATGTAGCATTGTCTTGTTCCCGCCCAACCTTTGGCAGGAGAAAGAATCATATTCCAACGTTTCAAAATCACACTACTTATAGTTTCGGCATCCGTCTAGCTGCACAAGATCAAAATCAACAACATTAAGGGAGAGAACTTTCCACATTGGGCGCACATGTTCAAACAAATCTATCACATTCATCACCTACAGGAGTTCTATAACGACCACTACTCGCCAAGGCCATTATGACTATCACCACAAACGATGGTAGAATTCAACTACTTCACCAAGATTGCAAGCATGGTGCTATATAACCAACTCACACCTCACATCGAATAAGAAATCAGGATGTTTGAGGGATTGATCTAACCTCCATATCATGTGTGGATCTACTTATTACAAACCTACACGTCACAAGACTTCACCTTCAAATCATAGCTCTTAATAGAGCTTTCCCACGTAAGCCTCAGGAAGTACACAAGCATTGAGACCTAAAACAACAAAACCAAGACACAACGTAACCAACGCACAATTACGAAAGCTGTTATTCTGGAGAATGTCTTTCTAACCATCCTCAATGAATTCACAAGTGATTTCGAGAAAGAGAAGCATTTTCAGAATTTCAAGGAGGAGGTGAAATTGACAAAGGCATACATGTGCAAAATGTTGTTTAGGCGATAGAGTTATTGTAATCTTGAAAAGGAAAAGGTACGTCTTATTTCTTTCCTAACATACCGTGCAGCTTACGCTACCCTTGTCTCCCTTTTGAAATGAAACAATCTTGCGGAGAACTAAACACTTAAACATAAGCATAATCAAACATCACCATCTACACCCTATGATAACTCCAACCACAAGCATGTCAAACCTCGTCTTGTCCAGTGGTGTTAGTACGAGAAGGAACATGGACACATGAGGCTGAAGCGTAAGAAGCCTAAAAAACATAAGGAGTGTGGAATGAGGCACAAAAGTGAGGAGAAATCAAAGGATTAGGATGGTGAGGAGGAGGATCATGATGAAGAAACTGAGAAAAGGAGGCAGAAGATGACCGTTGGAGTGCAAAAGAATCAATTTAACTTTGTAGGATTTGTATATCATGTCTCAAAGATTCTGAGTACAGAGCAAGTTTGCTGAACAATCGTGTGGTACCTAAACATCAAGTGAACATCACATGTTTCGTTTGACAGATCTTGCCTTTTACATCTTTTATTAAGTGAGAAAGGCTATGTTATGAAAGAAAACAATGGGCGAGTGCTAGTGAAAGGCAAGGGGAAGATGACACTTACAAGGAACAAGGGATCTCAAGTACATTTTAGGAAAGTGTTGTCTATCCCTAGGATTTCCTCTCAAACATTTTCACTTGAAGAGTTGTTAAAGTAGGGAATGCACATTGCCAGCAACGGGGAGCCAATCTCCCCGAGCAAGTGTGAATGTGGAACCTTCGCTGAAGGATACCTCTACTCAACAGCATGATAAGAATTAACATGAACCCAAATGTTAGAAAGAACCTTGGATCTTCCTTTGCTACTACAAATCAACAGGAAGTGCACACGTTTTGAGGGCACAAAGAACATTGTTCCGACAGGTGTCAAAACATATTCAATTTACGTAAGGTGTTTGTGACTTGCAAAAAGGCACACAATGGCTTCAGAAAAGTTGCATCCATCAATGATAAGCCTGCCAAAGTGCATTCGATTTTATATACAAAGAGGTGACCTCAAGCCGTGCAAATCAAAGGTGAAGTGCGTAAGCTACTTCATAAGTGTCTAAAATGATTCTATTGGCTTCAAACTAAAATTCCAAAACTCACAGTCATTCCTCTAAAAATGGAAGTTTTTTCAAAAGTGGGAAGATGATCTCAGCTTTGCCAACATAAAGAGGATTGCTCACAACAAGATCGTCAACATTGCCACTTCCCAGTCCACACTCTTCTCAATTTGCAACATGGCAATAGTGACGAAGAAGTGATGTGCAAAATTGCAAGCGTAGGGGGAGAGCAATGAGAAGGAATGTTTTGAAATCCATTTATATAAGCCTTAGGCACCAGTTGCATATGTTGTTTTTGAAGCCTGCAAGCAAATCATTCTAGCAAAGAACATCTAATAAAATGCTTTTGACCACCTGCATTTTTCATGGATAACAGGCATCTCATGCAAACATTAGCTACTTGTTGCCGATGGTGTAAAGAAGGGTAAGAAAGAGCCCATAGTCGTGTTTCAAGTTTGGAACAACTTGCTTTGGCGGAGTGGTTGTCGAGAAGATAGCGCATGCATTGGCAAGCACCAATCACCACGTGACACACTAACTCACAATTGCCACCGCTCTTTGCTTCTCTCAACAAAATTCCAAATTGCATAGTTCATTATGAGATGGCATTGTAACTCCCATTATAAGGTGATAGCGCCAAATCAACAGCGCCAGAGGAAGGCAACGTCTTGCCACCAAACTCTTATTTGACAAAATATTGTCAGCTGATGTGGTAGAAGAGACCACAGCAGTAGTCTCTCACACCGACATGTCTCAGCAAATAGCCACGCACGATTGAAGTCCCTTTTCGAGCAAAAAGCTTTGAACTTTGGAGGAATGGGTAGGAACTGTAGGTTGCAGCAGCACAAATAATGGCAAGCGACAAATGGCTCATTGCAAAAACCAAATGAAAAACATTGTGCACCCTTTTCACTATACATGCAAGTAGGGAGTGATTGAAGAGTTAATTAAAATAATGTTTTTTGCCCGTTAACTTCTCTTGAATGCCTCTTAAAAGCTCATTCTTGATCGCTAGAATGGGAGACATAGTCTTCAAATTTTCAATCAGGAGCGTGACACTTTAGGTACAGCCCTACGTTACACTTTAGAACAAGGCAAACACGAAAAATGTTGGCACTTAAACCAAGCTTGCTCAAATAGATTGAAAAAAAATTGTGTTAGATTTTGACTTCAGCAGGGCGTAAAAAGATCCAATTTTGAAGAAGTCCATGTGCGCTTACCGATTTCACAATGATTCACCAAGAATTCTCTTATGGGGAATCTTCCACTGTACAAGCTAGAACATTCCAGGTTTCTTAGTCCTCGAGGGCATGCTCAAGCCCAGGACGTCTCAAAATGTTTTTGTGTGTCCACGAAAGGTGGGGTTTCCTCAACAAACTAACTTTAGTGATGTTCCAGGTTTGAGAACTTCCCAATTGCCTCATATGACATAATCTTTGAAAATGCCAAGCCTAGTGGATTTGAGTGAGCTATTATATGTGCATAAACAAGGTTGTTTTCTTAACAAAAAACCTCATGGAGGATATAAAACATTATCATCATCTCTTCTAATATTGGAGAACAAACTATTCCATCCACGTTGTGGACTGCCGGATCCGGCGCCTGCATTAGAGCAACATGAACCACCATGATCACCACCAACCAAAGTTACAATATAAAAAGGCGCACTAGTTGTGGCTCCATTAACCAACTCTTGTCTCTCCAACTTCTTTGTAAAAGCATCAACTATTTTTTTGTATGAGAGCCTTTTGTTCTATATACTTTATTCACATCCCCTTTTTGCTAGAGTTCCCACAGGGTTTCCTCTCATAACGCACCAACTGTAACAAAGTTTGGCTAGCATGGAGAGAAGGTCACTTTACATCTAGAAGGCCTGTTGACTCCAAAGACGGTCAGCACGCCAAATCTCTTGTTACAAGAGTGCATGCCTATTTAGATTTGTTTCTTAGTTTGGGCCAGGCTTTGTCAAATTTCTGTTCTTAGGCTAATCATGAGTTGTTGCTCAACTTTTATGCAACATTGTGGTTGTTTGTATTCTTGTAGTAATATAAAATCTTCCACATCCTCTTCTCATTACTTACAAAAGCATATCTTAGCACACATAAGATCCTCGCATGATAGTGATGCTAACCAATCCATTGAGGTGGTCATGCAAAATTCGAACACTAAAAGGACCTCCTGACTCGATGAGTACATGTAGGCTTTTAGAAGAAAGTAAACAAAGCCCAGCAAGCGATAATTGCATAAGCAAGAGGAAAAGGAAAAAAATCAATGTAATTTTCAAAACCATTAGAACTGGTTTGAAGTATGAAGAAAATGAAAAATAAAAATTCAATATTCGTAGTTATGAAAAGAATAATAAAAAGTAAGAATACATACCTTGAGCATTGATTATAAGACATATAAGGTTATTTACTACTTCTTTTAAGGTCATTATACTTTTGTGGAATGTTCCAAAAAATAAAGTTTATGCCTGAAGGAAAAAATTAAGATTGTCAAATTTCTTAGGATACGAACCATGGAGAGAGGCTTATAATCAAATTGAAGAAACTAGAACTAAAAGTCCTACAGCATTATCAAGATCTTAAGAAATAGATTGGCATGAAGTGCATTGGAAGTGAATAAAAATCCCTTCACAATATTGTACTCAAAAGGGATCAATTTGACTCCATCATCACTTTGCAAAAGCAAAACATTGAAAAAAAGGGGGAAACAACAAAATAAATCACTTTAACTACACAACAAGAATGATCAGATTTATGCCACAGGAAATCAAAGACATTCATGCTGGAAGGATTCCTCTTATAAGTGAGATAACACATAATTTGACCAGAGGGAGTCATTTGGTAATTCTTTTCTCATGTCATGACATTAGATTCAAGAGATTATTCTAAAAAAAAAAATTAAACTCAATGACTAAGGAACCTCTCATGAATCTCCAAATCAATTTCATGATGAAAATCCATAGGTCATATTACATTTGAAGGCTTTCACTTCAGATTAAAATCATGAACAAGAAATAATCTCCATATCAATTTCATCACATCATAATCAGGAGCATAGTTAATGCCGAAATATGAGACATCTTCAAGAACAAGATACATCAAAAATGATACTTAAAGTTTAATATGAGATAATAGAGGATAATTGATAAACTTATGAGTCGTCAATGATCTTTGATGTTATTACAAATCCGTTTAGAAAATGTTTTAAACAGGTTTAACTTCATTTTAATCAAATTAAAAATCAACCTAAAAATAATCCATTTGTGAATGTAAACTAATAACAAGCTCATGAATCGTTTTTCTTTCTTGATTATAGAAAATATAAGAACCTAAAGAGGAAGATGCTTTCTTTAAACTTTGTGGTTTGTTTTATGTTTGAGAACGGAACCAATTTCAATGTCATGAGGTACCTTTCCACACTAAAATTCTGGCATAACTTCAAAGATACTAGATATTGAGTTAAGGAATGAAAACAAATGTTCTCTCAAATCGCACGAAGAAGAGGAAACATCATTTCAAAAAGTTATCAATTTGTTTCATTGCAAATGTTATCAAGTTTTCATACACCAAACCTTTCCAAAAAGCTCATAACATTCCATTTGTGTGGAATCATGATGTTTTATTGTATTCAGAGTTCCATGAGCACCCTTTCATGACATAAATTAAATGTTCAAGAATTCTCAAACTTAACTTTGATCCCGTGTTATTTCCTTAACCTTCACCAACACCAGAAAAACAATTTGAACGGTTTACTTCTAACTTCTATCCTTTTATACCTAAGTGGGCACCCATAGAATATCAAGTTGAACTCCATAATACCAAAAATATGTTAATGAAAAGGACATGGTTTATTAAAAAAACATCACTTCATTTGATGTCACTAACGATGTTGTGCGACCAACAAAAAAAATCATCCCATCACATCCTCGTGCTTTGAAATCTCTATTATAAGTTAATGAAGAGAGATTAATCAACTAGGTTCTTCTTACTTAAAACAAAAAACCGAAATCATTCACATGCCATAAACAAGTTGTGAGAAATGGCGTTCACATGTGATCAATGAAAAACATAAAATTTATGAACGTAACAAAAATTAAAGATCAATTGAAGTAAATGTTCAAAGAAAAATTTCAATGCAATGCCATGCCAACGAGAAAAAGGAGCCACATAGAACAAGAAGTGTTATCTCTTATTGTGGGAAATCGAACAAGATGGCTTGAGGGTAAGAGACCCTCAAGCACAGCGGTTTTGGAAAAACACACTAAAGATGTAATGGAATCTGCTACATTGAGATCAAAGCTCAAAAGCTGACTCCCACATTCAGATTACCATAGACGTAGACGCAAATCTCACTCCTACTATGGGGGTTGGCATGGAAATGCCACCCAACCTTTCAAAGGAGCCACCCGATATTAGCGAAGGCATTCAAAATTCTGGGCAATGAAACCTTTTGGGTTAAGGGTTGGAGACCCTAAAGCATAGCAGTTTTGACCTTGTCAGCCAAGGATTCCGTCCAATCCATTACATTTCATAAAACATGTTACAGTTGAAACAACATTGAATGCAAGAATACATGTGAAATTACATAGAAGAAAAACATGATATTCATGGATTTTCGAAATGATATGGTGATACATCGAGTGTACAAAATGTTTTTTTTTTCAAATGAAAACAAGCTCCTCCAAATTTTCTTCCAACACACGAAACTTTTTCCATGCAAAAGAATGAACATATATATTTTATGAATAACAATTGAGGTACATACATTAGAAACTAATAACAAAAATTCATCAAGGTGTATCCCGTACATTTCATGAACGAATCAAAACTGAAAAAATAGTTGAAAAGGTACTTAAGAAGCTTCTCATTGATTAACATTGATCAAAGAATAATACTCCTTTAAAACTTAAGTGATATCAATAAAAATATTTTTTAAGGATAAATATGTAGTAAAACATAATAAACGCTAATTGTTTCATATACCATTTATCAAAATACAATTTAATTCGTGGTTTTGTAGATGAATGAATGTTAATGTATGAAAATATTTCATATGTTTTGAATGCATGGGAAAAACTCATTATATCTATTTCAAAATGAAATCTTGAAAATAATTTGAATCTACATCCAAAATAAACTTGCTCTTTTGGGAACGTTTCAACATCTTGAATTACATCCTTTTTAACGGATTCCATTGAATATGCTAAACAAGATGAACTCCTATATTAACAAAACAAATCTGCATAAATCAAGTTTTTAATTATTATTTCACTCTCAGCATAAAACAATTATTGAAAAAGAACAATACTGGCATCATTTTCATCTGCAAAATAAACATGTAAGTGAAACTTTTGTAACCATAGAAATTATATGCAAATCAAAATCACTGCGAGGAGCCTTTTTAAACACTATCAAGTGAAATATGAGGATTATTTTATAACCTTTGAAGATAGTTTGATGAAAGAAACATGAAGCATGTAGTTTGAGAACATTGTGCACTTCATTATTCAATTGGAAGCAAGATAATTCATATCTTAAGAAAACTTCTAGACCCAATTTGATGATATTTAAGAGCGTAGAAAGGTATTCTCCCAAAATGTTGCTTTACATCTTTCCTCAACCTGGTCACAAGTGAAGGGTTCAATCTTAGAAAATGATTAACAAGATTTTCACAATATAAAAAGGATAAGAATTACAGATGGTGAGCATATTTTGAAGTAGTGTGAAAAACCTCAAAGTCATCCATTACAAAGGATAATGGTTGAAACTGAAGCACAAAGTTGATGTGATTCATGAGAAAGTGTTAAATCAGCTTATACCACACACATGTGTCAAGTAACATTATTCAATATCAAACTTAAATAAGAAGGACATAATGACCATTCTATCAAATCTTGAAGGAGGATTATGAATTTTTCCCTGATGAATAAATTTTTTTGACGCCCTGCCCAACAACTTAAGAAAGAAGAATGCTTTTCCCATTCGCATCACCATGCTCGACCATTAGCATGTGGCATAGTTTGAGAAACGCTTGGTAGGCTATGTTGACTACCCTTGAAATTCTAAATTGCACGTGAGAATCATTACCAAAGAATGCGCTCTTTGTTCCTTCTTTTGACACAAAAGCACCTTGGTTTGATCTAGAGTTTTGTATGTTTAGTGAGGGACGGACACAAGCAAAACACAAAACCCTACTTCAAATTAGAAGGTTTGCTTATAAAAAAAAGAATAAAGATTTCATTGCTTGATTGAGATCATGGATAAACGTCATCTTTCTTACATTCTAAGGAAAATCTCCTTTGGTTTTCTTTTTCTTCTCTGAAAACTAAAACGTTTCTACATTAAGACGTTAGTTAATATCTTCATCAAGACAACTAGTTAATAGCACCTCTTTATCCGTTTTATTTAACATTGGATTGGGTCATATTCCTCACAATGGCTTGGAACATATGTTTCTTGGTGTACAATCCATCATAGTTTCTTGAATGGGCTTCTTTTGGAAAATGGATTTTTCCTGCCTCAAGCATTGATTTTTAGATGAATGTAAGTTGTGCATGCTTCAAGCTCATACACAGTGGCTCAATTCACAACCTCTCCATTCAAAACCTATGTACCAAACACCAAACATATGAAGCATGAATGGATGTGGAAGGCTGAGGTAAAGAAAACATGCTTATTGAATCCTTATTCATAAGTGGCAATGAATAGAGCCATGCATTCAAAGCACGGCCACTAACACCATAAGTGCACAAAAGGTATGTGCAAGGGTGTTTAAAAAATCATTTGGTTAGATGTTTATGAAGTTTGTGGTCACACATACATCTTTGTAACTCATAGGTAGTTTTAGTTGGATGAGCCAAAGTGGATCGTTTTAGTGATAAAAAAATAAACACTTGTGTGGAGGTTTTTTTGGTTAACATTTTTGTTCTTTAATGTCTTGTAGTGCCAGAAAATCTCTTGACTTCTCCACAAATAAAAATGCATAATCCTTTTTAACATTGCTCAACTTGCAAATTTTTTGACATATTGTTTAAAAACAGAAACTCATAGTAGTTCAGTTTGGAACTTGTTTGGTGCATATCTATACATTTAATTCATGAGCAATCAATAGTGCTCACGATGTAGCACTTGTGTATGCAGACTAAAAAGTACAACTCATGAGCATGTAGCACAATTTTGGATGCACATTTTTTATCAAAATGATGACGGTGCGACATCGTTCTTCAAAAACTTTCTTGTTGAGAATCTCTTGGTAAATTTTCTCAATGGGATGAGGGTGCTAGGATATCCCTGCACTTGGAGGATTGACCCCACCATATCCAGAAACAAATTCATGTTTATTATTATGAGATCGTAAAACAATTACCAGTTTTTGGACTTCGCTTGCCATGCTCAATCAGCAAAATGCATTGTTCAAGCATAATGTCAGTTTTTTTATCAGGAATCTCACTCTTTTGTGGAGATACGATCAAGAAATGACCATTTTTTTGGTTTTACTTTAAAACCAAAAAAGGATGATTACAGTGTCCTATATTTTACACAAGCAAGGACTACCCAAAACATTAAACAAGACATAGAAATAAGAGCGCACACATAAAAAATGAATTCTTGCACAATCTCAATTGATTGAAAACACGATTCTCAAAATTTGTGTCCTTTATCATGACACAAAATCCTTTTCTTGTTTGGAATAAAATCAATTCCAACTACATCTTGAATTAAAGTCAGGGTAAGAGGTTTTTTCCTTGGTACCCCCTCGTTCAAGTGGTAGAAGAATATCTTTAGACGCATTAGTTGTCTCGAACCCACCACGCAAACCGAATACAAACTCCTCTTTTGAAGAATCATGAACACGTCAAAAGAGTCGTTTGTGATTATTCTGGGATCATGATGATGTTATTAGTCTGATAATGCATTACTCGCAGGAATGAAATGGTGTTTGTGTACTTTTTCATATATGTTGTTGCTTTCCTTTAACCTTTGGGCACAACACCTCCCTAGTATGTAATTGCAAAACTAAGCATTATTAAGTAGCTGTTACTTGATATGTCATATCGATTACAAATTCTTTGATGTATGGTTATGAGAGAAGCCCTACGTTGGGTTCACGTGCAGCGCTCAACCCTATCCGAGGTCCGCTTAACGCCAAACCCAACCACGCAATCACCACCATTTTGCGCCAACGGGCGCGCGAGCCCAACATAGGGTTTTGCCTTTAAAACTGTTCTCCCAAGCGTTTGAATGCAACAGTTAGCAGCTGATGGTGAATCCACTTCGAATCACAGGCACCTTATTGCTCTTCGGCAAGGGGGAAATTGTTCAAATTCAAAGATGTGAATTATCATGAGAGCTTCAAAGAAAGATTCAAACAATAACTTGAATTACATTATTGTGGATTGAAAGTAAGGTACAATGAAACAAATTCACACAACTTCCATTATTGTTATGTATGACACATTTTAATCGAAAACAAATAAACTTATAAAATTCATTACATGAAATTGAGCTCGAAGTATGAATATGAGGTCTACATCTGAATATGAGCGTGTGATTAAAGGGAGATGTAATGTGAATTTAGACATATGTGGAGACTCGCTCATAGTAATTAACATAAAAATTGATGGGAATGATATATGATAATAAATACATGTACATAAAAACAACAAAAATTATATATTTAGCGAAATATTCATCCATATCTATATCTTTATCAATGTATATATCTAAATCTAAATCTATATCTATATCTATATCTATATCTATATCTATATCTATATCTATATCTATATCTATATCTGTATCTGTATCTATATATATATCTATATCTATATCTATATCTATATCTATATCTATATCTATA